>CABFOW010001891.1:0-19864 GCA_902141385.1 Timema californicum
ATACCGTAGCAGTATTGGAGTTATTTATTTGTGATGTAACGATGGGCGTGGGGGTCATTGCTTGCATCTGTGTTTCACTAGTGTTTAAAGAGACATCTAGCTATCCTAGCTGTCATCAATTTGATTAAATTTTAATTACTATAAATTGAAAAGACAAGTTCCATTCATCCATATTTAAAGACAAACAAGTCTAATTTCGAGAGAAAGCTATATTAACTTTATGCTGACCACCAGGCAGAGCACTGCTCTACCCCCAGAACCGGTGCCGGAACATATTTTTCCTCCGCTCAGACTCCACTACACCCCTGGAGAATAATTATGAAACTAGCACTAAACAAAGACACAAACATAATAAACGATTTATCCCCAAAGAAATACATAGTAGACCATCAAATATTAAATTACAGGTTTTGTTTGTAAAATGGAAGAATTTTTATAACTGTTAACAACAGTTAAAATAAAATGCAAACATAAAATAACGATAAGCTTAGTTTTACCTCATTCATATTATAGTTCTTTTACAAGCTTTTTCACTACTAAAAACAATCATACAATTGAATATTTATCTATTAAGGTTTTTACTGAAATACAATCACATTAGTGGTTAACTGAATGATTAATTATCTGCAAAGGCATAGAAAGGGGGAGGGGGGGCCATCACAGGAATTTTTTGGTCCCTCCTTAAGGGGTGTTTGTTTATCCATATAAAAACTTAATGTTATAGTTATTTACTTTTACTACAGTTTTATTGTACATGTCATCAACCAAATATACGTTAATATTTTTGGAATGAACCGAGTAAATGGGGTTCAAGAAAAGGAGGCAAACATTTTTACTATAGCCTGTAAGAACTTACTTGAGGACTTAACAAGAGGAAAGGACAGCTTAAATAAAATAAGTCAAATATGGAGTTTGTAGATTATGTAGGTACACTGACTAACCTTGCCCCACCCATTCTTTCAATAAAATAACACACAAAATTGGGCCCTTTTAAAAATCAAGTTATAGCCCTTAAAATAAGAGATGTTTGTTTATTGATTAAGATATTCTAATAATTTGAAATTTTTCAAAAATGTAAATAGCAATTATGTTTAAAATGTATATCTATGATGTATTTGACATGACAAATAACAATGTATACCTATTTTTTTCTGAAGAAAATTCGCTTAAGGGTAGCTTACTAATGACTAACTTTTGAAAAATATGTTTCTCAAAATTTGCTCAACAATATTGTTTAAAATGTATATCATTGGAGTGTTTTACATTATGCATAGCAAGGATTCGGGTTTAAACTCTCTGGAATTTATTGTACCTCTATAGAGGAGGATGCCATAGATTCATATACAAACTTTTATAGGCTAAAGGTACTGGTATAGTAACATTTTCTGACGGACTCCCTCCCCCCTTAGAAAAATCAGCTTTATACGCCCTTGACTATATCTGACACTTACAATAAAAGTATAAGCTTCACTTAAACTATATTTTATAAAGCAATTAGAAATAGTGACAACAATTAAGAAGAGAAAACATTAAAATAAGTTAACATTATTCTAAAAAATTTAAATAGGTTAACATTATGTTTTAATCTTCCATATCAAAATCTTCTGATCCTGAAGAATCAAGCTCGGCGAGGTGTGAGATTTTTACCGAGCTGTGCTGACTGAGTCCTTGAGGAACAACTGCATCGGGACTGGTTCCCAATCTCAACTGGTCGAAAAGATCTTGACTATTGGGCACAACATGACCAGATTCGACCGTGTTTGACAGACTCTGATGTCCCCTAGTGCAAGGAGGCGACATGTCAACATCCCCATCACCAAGGAATGGTTCGATTTGTTGACTGAACAAGACAGACCCTTCAGTGCCATCGGATTTGCCGGTTCGCTGAGTGAATGTGTTTTTATTTTCACAGGATGGCTCTGATGGCTGACTAGACGAAACCTCTTCCTTGTCGCTGGCAGGTTTAATATGCTGACTATCGGTGGCGTCTCTGTTTATATAGGATTTATTAATAGGCTGACTAGATGAGACAAGCTTTGCACCACCATTGGAAGATTTAATTTGCCGATTCTCTTCTTTATTGTCGTTAGATAATTCAGTCGACTGACTGATTGTGACAATATCTATATCTTGACTACTCATTAGTTCTGACGGTTTACTATCATATTTATCAGAATCACTTTTGTTTATGTCAGTGCCGGTACAACTTGAGATACTCTTGTTCAAGGTCATTTCCTGCTCGAGTGAGTTTCTTTCCTCAACGTTTGTTCGACCCGCAGTCATCTTGTAATCTGTATGAGAATCATCGCTGGAAGAAGATTCAATAGTTTGATTTTCTGGACCACAGTCACTCTTATTAGAAGATATAACCGACAGAAGATTATGTTGTATTGCGTTCTTTACTGAGAATTCATTTATTTTGTCATTTGAAGCAACATCAATTTGTTTGATTAAGCCATCAGACGTCTCCTTTGATTGACTCTCTTCGTGAACATCCTCCTCTGCAAATATATCTTGAGACAAGCACTCAGACTCGTTTCTAGAATGTTCTAAAGGGGTAAATTGTGTTTCGCTCCCTTCAGATGTTATGTTGTTAGTCAGTGGGGGTATGAAAGATTTTTTGGTTTTCTTTGTTATGCTCACTTTGGGTGCATCAGATTTATTAGACGGTGCTGTTCCTGCCTTGCTGAGTTGGGTCTCGCTTGACATTGTGTCACTCAACTCTCGCGTGTAGATGGACGACTGGAAGAGACCAGGATTTCCATTTTTACTGGTCTTCATCATCTTCACAGTTTCATTTTTTTCTTTTCGCTGTCTTGTTGTGTTGTGAGTTAAGCTTTCTTGAGATGACGTGTCTATTGTGTTTTTGTTTGGTTTTTCCTTTCCTGCCAAAAACAAACCCATAAGATTTTTATATTATAGTTATATATTTACTGACTGATTATATCAACACACAAGAATTTCTATGGCCGAGAGCGAAAGGGTCTACCAATTTTGCTAGGAAAGGTATTTTTTTCCATTCCTTCTAGGGTTCTTTTACATGCCGTAGTCGACATGGGACCGACAACTTTACTTTACTTCTGAAGGAGGTTATGCTACGGATTATTATTTATTATGAAAAATCTGTCAACCTTGTCTAGGTTTGAACCCACAAGTATCAGGTCCTGAGGCGAGCACTTTACCCCAAGACCGCCAAGATCGACAAACCCATAAAATTAAGGTAGGGGTTTATTAATATATTATTAATTCTAAGTATATTTTTGAAAACTGAATATTTTGTGTAAAATCATTATCACAAAACACAACTAGATTTTTGGTTTAAGATGGCGTTGTAGTTAAAATATGACCTTTTTTCAGTTTTAATGATAAATACAATTTTTGATCTTAATATATAAAATATTGCTTTAGTAGGTATGCTTAGTTTAATTATCTACATACAATAATCTCAATTGTTGTTCTGTTGTGTTAAGATGAACAAGGGGTGGACAAAGCGGTTTCAAATAAAAAATGAAGCGAAGGAGGGGCATATTCTCTCACCACTATTAATTTGTAATGGTAATGTAAATGGTCAGGAATAAAGTGGTAAGGAAAGTCGGGGAGGAAATAATGAAAGCCATGATGTCTGCTGAAGACTTGATGGTATGTGGAGAGAACGAAGAGAAAGTACAGGAACAGCCACAGGAATGGAATGACGAATTTAAAGAGTGTGGAACGACATTTAACATGTTAAAGTATGAAGTGATGGTAACGACCAAGAAGAGGATCAGTCCTAGTAAAGCTATTAAGTTGGATGGAGTAGAGCTGAAAAAAAGTACAGAACGTAAAATATCTTTGAAGCGTGAATGAGGTGAAAGGTGGAAGTAGGGAGGATCTAATGAAATGAGGACAGCAGGGAGAGCTGTTCCATAGGTGTGTGAGAGACCTGCTATGGAGAAGAGAAGTGTCCTTGAATCGTAAGGAAATATTGTATGGAGTGTACTTTGTAACCATTGTCACAAACATGGATATTGAATGTAAGAGAGGCTAGGGAAGTGGAGGTCATGGGAATGAAATTTGCGAGAAGAACGTTTGCTGTCACGAGAAGAAGCAAGATTAGGGATGAAACTATCTGGGAAAGAGTGGGAGTACATGAGAGAGTATCTAGGAAGCAAGACTGAGATGTTATGGCCATGTAATGAGAATGGAAAACGAGAGAGTACCAAAGAGAATGATGGGGGTGAAGTATGTAGGGAAAAGACTGCAAGGAAGCATAGGTGTGTGCAGTGTGAATGCCATGGCACCCCGACTAGAGAGAGATAGAGAGAAGAAAAACCCAGAAGAGTTGGAGTGGCAAAATAACGAAATACATTTTTTTTTTTGAAACCGCGTTGATGGTTATTCTGAGGGTAGTGGTTAATGTAGACTTGAGATCCTGCTACAACATCTCATGGTACAATTCACTGAACAAAAGCTGGCTGTGGATACTGACTTGGATGACATTATTAATTTAGGAGTGACAAAAAATGCTTTCCTTCAGCCAGCAGTTTACATTGTAATTTATAATGTATGTTTTTCAAAGAATAATGTTGTAATTACAAAATTAATTATTTCTTGTCCTTAATTTATCATTATTGTTTAAACCCCCCCCCCCGCCAAAATCAAACAGGTTCTCAGGGGGTGAGGTAGGGTGTAGGACATTAATTACATCCCCTTGTCTTCCAACTGTCACCCCCATCACTCACAGCCTGCACACCCTTATACAAGGGAGACCGAGATGGAGATGGGAGGAACAGATAACAGAAAGTGAGAGGAATAGAATGGCAGCAATTAAAAGAATGGTGGAAGGAGAGAGAGAGAGACGGAAACATTTTAATACAATGACTCGGCTACAGGGGGAAAATAGTTGTTGATGACGATGTTCTTGAGTATTTTATATGGGAATCAGGAAATTTGAAAAATACTTTCTCTTAATTTAAAAATTTTTCTTTCAAATTAAGAATCAAATAGGCAAAGCTATTATATATGTTTTATTACGGATTTAGCCCCATCTAGATATCATATTCTGACAATTGAAACCTGGATACAGGGATTGAACCCGGGACTTTTGGCTTAGTATGCCAGAAGTTCCTTTCAAATGCCACTATGTTATTGACAAATATTAAAATACTAATGAGATTGCAAGATGTAGAAAATAGAACTAATCATATCTACTGAAGCAATATTTTAATATAAAAGTATGGCGATTGACCCGCGTCCCCTTCTATTCCACTTGAAGCCCTATTGTAAATCTGTCACATTTTGTGACCTAAACTGTACATTTGAAAACAAAATAAAAGTGTAACTAAATGTCTTACTTGTTTGAGTCTTGAAACCGCTTGAGCTGCTTTCTTTAAAAATGGGAAAGCCTTTACGTGGACTTGTGAAAAGTTCGGTTTCAAGTAAAATATCTTCATGCTCTTCTTCCAGAAGTTGAGATCCATTTTTAACTGATTTCTTGGACCGACCTGAAATATGAAGTATAGAATTTTATTCTATACAATAAAAGTTATTAGGGATAAAAGACTGGTTTAAATTAGCAGCACACATACCTGGGTGTTTATGGAGTATAAATTGTTTAGATAACATACCGACAAAACATAAAAACACGTTTTAAAAACTATCTTTCACTGCCACAAGCATCCTCTTCAGGTTTATACTTTATACTTGAAGAATGGAATGAGCAAGTGAAAGAGTGTGGGATGAATTCTAGTGTAAAGTATTTTGGAAACATGGAACATGAGATGAAAGTGGGGATTAGATAAGATCTAATGAGAAGAGGACAGCAAGGAGAGTTATTCCACAGGTGTGTAAGAGACGTGACCTTGTTGTGTAAAGAAGTGTTGTACAGGGTATACTTTGCACATATGAAGCAGAACATGGACATTGAGTGTAAGAGAAACCAGAAAAAGTGGAAGTCATGGGAATGAAGTTTGTGAAGAGCGTGTTAGTCGTCACGAGGAAAAACAAGTTTAGGAATGAAGTTATCCGGGAAAGAATTGGGGTACAGGGAGTACATGAGATAGTAGAGGAAGCAAGACTGAGATGGTATGGTCACGTAATGAGAATATTGGAGTACATGAGATAGTAGAGGAAGCAAGACTAAGATGGTATGGTCATGTAATGAGGATGTTAAGGAGAAAACACAAAAGAGATTGATGGAGATGAAGTATTTAGGAAAAAAACTTCAAGGGAGATTAAGAAAGATGGGAGGAGTAGATAACAGAAAGTGTGCCAATGAGAGGAGACAAGTGGCAGCGATTAAAGGAGGAAGAAAAGAGGCATTTCATGAAACGGCATGACCTGGCCACAGGCTGTTAACAGTTGATGATGACAATGATAACAAATTTTACCTTTATTCCCTTTCCCCAAGTTATTCCCGATGGGTCCACTGTAACGAGCGATGAAACTATACTTCTTCAATCGGTCCAGTGTGCTCATACCTAGAGCGTCGTTGGCTTGCTTTCTGGCAGCCTCGATACGCTTGCTGTAGTTCACTCCACGAATTGTCATCTGGAAAACACAGTTAGTGAGATGTATGTACATTTTATTCTTTCTATATTTGTTGTAACTTGTTTCACGATTTTTTTTGAACCCTTTTATTTTTGGAATTTACCCCTTAAGGAGACTTTATTTTGCTGTGTGTTCCCACAACTTGAAGGAAAGTTGACATTTAAGCCACACCTAAGCTAGGGATGGACGAGTAAAAGGCTGAATTTGATATTCCCTTGGAGGGGTAATCGCCACTCCTTGTCCAGTGGCAGCAATGTAAAATGTTAGAAGTATTCCACTGTTCATTCCAAAAGCCTTTTTGTGTTTTTTATTCTATTTATTGGTTCCTATAGTTCTCCTGTATATTTTTGAAATGTATAGACTGTATAATAAAGATGACTAGTTGGGGCTGGTGGAGGAAAAAAACAAAACAAACAAAAAGTAAACGGGTGATACACTCATCTGATTATTCTAAGCTATGGTATAGACACTTTTTATATAAATATGTTTATTTATTATTTTACTTAAGGGTTAACATTTAACATTATTACATATTATAATCTCATACTTCGAAAATGAACAAAATCAAAGCTTGAGTAATTAAATATCTTAAACAAGCAGAAAATTAAAACACAGAGAATTATTTACATAACATACAACTTCAATTATTGATGTGTTTTGATAACACTATTACAGAATTAAAACTTATAGCTCTATAAGGAAAACCTCTTTTCGCTTTATGAGGTAATTGTATGATATTTGGAAGAAGGTACAGGAAAGGTGGATAGAAACATATAAAAGGGGGACGAACACAATATGGTTTTCCTTATAGAGTTATATAATTATATATTCGCATCCATGTCCTTTTCCTGTGTTTGTCCTTTTTGTTATACCTTTTATTTGTTCCTATCTATGTGTTCCATTATTCTTTACCATTTTCCTTTTTTCTCCTCTTTTGTGTTTTTTGGTTTTCTCTTTTAGGAAGTTGCGTTGCGCGTTTCACACTCCTCCCTGATGAGTTCCGATAGAATGAAACCTGGGTCGGGGGATTGGGCGGTGACGATCAATTTTCTTTAAGAGACATCCATTACCTCTTTGTCCATTGGCAGCAGTGTAAAGTGTGAACTGTGTTCTTCTTTTAATTGCAAAGGCCATATTGTGTTTGTTCCCCTTTTATATGTTTCTATCCCCCTTTCCTGTACCTTCTTCCAAATATAATAGAATTAAAACTTAGAGTTTCTCATCATCATCACCCCAGCCTGTGGCCAGGTCGGTAAAATGCCCCCATCCCCCACTGTCCTTCCACCATTCTCCCTTCCTTACTCTCGTCTATTCGTCTCCTATCATTAATTGGTATCTGTCCTTTAATTATTTTGGGCTAAAGCCACCAAAAATCAGTTCTAAAAAAAAATATTTGCAGTTTCCAAATTAACAAAAAAAAAATTCTAATTATTTTGAATGTCGAGTTCTCAAATCTCCTTAAGGATACGAGGTTATTTGAGGCTATTTAGTTTGTGGATACTCACTCGGCCCATCTTGTCTTGTGTTCTGAATGGCTTCAGAGCAGAGGGTGTCAGCCAGGATCTAGTGACAGCCTCTCCCGGCAGATCAAAGAAAACCACATTGTAGTGAGTCTGTAAATAGTGTTACAAATTATGAACCACACACATGTTATTAAACAGTTTGACATTCAACAGTCACTTTACCTTTAAGGGGATATTCCTACTACATGCCATTAGAGGTAGTGGCGTCATGTGGAGTGTTGCCAGGGTGGGCAGAATTAGTCTAAACTGTACCCGCAATATGTTCTCATCACTCAGTAGAACATTCATTGGTCAGATGATCATCACCATCATCATCAACTGTTTCCAGCCAGTGGCCAGTGCTTGGTAAAATGCCTCCATCTTCCTCTACTATTCCTCCTTTAATTACCTTTATTCTTCTTCTCTCACTTGCACACTTTGTTATCTTCCCTTACCCTCCCCCATATCTTTCTTGGTCTCCTTTGTGGTATTATTCCTAAATACTTCATATAAATAATTCTCTTTGGTAATCCCTCCTTTTCCATTCTCATCACATGACCATACCACCTCAGTAGAGCAAAGCCTATATAATGTTTGGTCAAATGGGGTTGGAGTGGGCGAGAACAGTTGTAACAAGCCCTGCTCACACCAACATTAGTAGGGACATGCGAGACTTGAAAATATCTTGAAAATTTGAGAAAAAAAATTTCAATCTCATCTCAAGAGTTAATAAAAAATGAATCTCGAAAATTTGAGATATTAAAAAAAAGGTAAATAATGAACCTAGGAAATTAAAAAAACCTAACCGGCAATTCATTATTTCCGATAATACCGCAATAACCCAAAAATAGGCTGCATTTCCCCCCAAAAAACAGCCTTCATTAAGAAATGTTTTAGTTATAAATATTGTTTATCAATATCAAACTTTGACAGTATAAGCTGTTACACTACAAAATTAAATTATAAATGGTGTTCATTTTAATTACATATTACTATTTTATAACTCTATAAGGAAAACCTCCTTTCGCTTTATGAGGTAATTGTATTATATTTGGGTAAAGGTATAGGAAAGGTGGATAGAAACATATGATGAGTTTTACCTTTATTCATTATTATTATTATTTATTTTCCTGTGTTTGTCCTTTATGGCATACCTTTTTCATGTTCCTATCTATGTGTCCTATCATTCTTTACCATTTTCCTTTTTCTCACCTGTTGTGTTTTTATGGTTTTCTCTTTTAGGAAGTTGCGTTGCGCGTTTCACATTCCTCCCTGATGAGTTTCAATAGAATGAAATCTGGGTCGGGGGATTGGGCGGTGACGATCAATTTTCTTTAAGAGGCAACCATTACCTCTTTGTCCATTGGCAGCAGTGTAAAGTGTGAACTGTGTTCTTCTTTTCATTGTAAAGGCCATATTGTGTTCGTCCCCCTTTATATGTTTATATCCACCTCTACTGTACCTTCTTCCAAATATAATACAACATTACTATTTTATTAATTGCATTTAAAATGTGTGAAAGTTATATCTTAAGTGTTTGAATGAACTATAAGACAATCTAAATCAAGCGTCAGCTAAAGTGTCAAAAAGGAACTTTATATTTTTGTACTTTTAAAGGACGTTTTCTCGTCTCGTTCTCGATACTTATTTATATTCCCATCTCAAGATTGTCTCGAATTGAAAAAAGGTTCTTGCACATACCTATTATTTAGAATATTGTCTTACTAGCACCTAATAATCTTTTAGAAACGGTTTATGATATTAAATACTTTAATATGTATTATTTTTCCACAGAAAAAAGATTCATGCAAATAATTATAGGTCTACAGGTAAAAAGTGAAAATGAGTTTTCTGATATTTTGCTGATCATTAGCATTTGAGTAACACTGCTAGAAGAACATTAAATACAGTGGCCAAAGAAAAGTGAGATAGGCAGCAAAAGTGGGAAATATCTTTAAAGTTGGAAAGAGCTATATTATATATTCACATCCAACATCCATTTCCTGTGTTCGTTCAGTATGTTATTCTTTCTACATGTCTCTAAGAGTCCTATAATTCTTTATCAATTTGATTTTTCTCCCCTATGTTTAGTTTTCCTGTTTAAGGAAGTAGTGTTGCACATTTCGCACTACCTCCCGATGAGTTCCGATAGAATGAAACCTAGGTCGGAGGATTGTGATTGATTTTCTCCAAGAGGCAGCCAGTAATGGCAGCAATGTAAAGTGTGAACTGTGTTCTTCTTTTCATTTTAAAAGCCATATTGTGTTTGGTCTCTTTTATATGTTTATACTTTCTATCCACCTTTCCTGTACCTTCTCCCAAACATAACATTTAAGGTTAGAAACTTACCGAGTAGAATAAAACTTGCACCGATGGTTGCACAGACAAAGGCACCAGTCTTGTCTAGTCTTGCTGGTGAGAAGTATATTAAGATAAGAATCCCAACCTAGTATACTGAGGTTGTTTTAAACGCTCCATTCATTCAAATGCAGGATATACATTTTCTCTAAACTTTAACAACCTCATCCCTACTTAAAATATGCAGTTAGTTCCGACGATATTACAATGCAGTGAGAAAACAAGTTAGGTACTAGATTTTTATATTTCTTTCATAAAATATATAATAAAAGTATGGAGTATGTTGAAAAATGACTTATCTTACTAAATCACATCTCTTTCAAAGTTTATACAAGAGGACTTAGGGCCAGTTGAAATAACTAAGGATGGGCTTATCAAATTTCTTGAATTCATTAGGAGTGAGGATTTGAGATTCAATGTGTTTTTTTCTTCTTCTTCAATTTTTCAATTGGGATTTGTTTTAAAGCTATAATATTTACCTATTGCTGCTATTGATGGTTCAGAATCAACATCATTGTTGGATAAATTCAACAACCAGACCCCAGACCATTAATTTAAACACTTAACTGAATGTATGAATGTTATAGTAAAGAGATTTATAAGGTTTTATTAGAAACTTTAATTATTATTACTATTTTCCCATTTTATTTATATTTCCTCTGAGATTCATAATTTTTTCTGGGATGCAGATTTGTAAAATAGTGGATTCGACTCAAATCTAGAAATAACAACTGCCTGCTTTAATTACTTGATATTGAATACCTGGAATCATATCAAAAATATTTAGAAAAAAGACCAAGAAACTTTTTAAAAGTTGTTCCATTTATCAAAATGAGAATCACACTCCACATAAGCTGTGGAGTTTGTGTCGCATAAGAAAATATTTTGTTCATAGGGTAAAATTATATTTTTAACTGTTTCTTATGTCTAAGATTTTGAAATATTTTTTTTATAAAAGAAATAAGAGCGTGTAGTATCACCCTAAGAAGATGAGTCATTAAACTTGAGTCAGTTGTCAACAAACTCACAGGTATGTCAGAGAAATCAATCCAATAGTACTGCAGGATGTCTGGATCGTCGTCCACGATGGCTGGCCACCAGGGGTAGCCCGCCACGCGGCCCCACACGATAGAACCTGCAGTGTAAAGGTTATGTATCATGTCTTCTTCTTCAAGAGGAGTGGGTCCCATTTCGGAGGCTTCGCAACTGTTGAATTTTCGATCTGGGAACATATTTTCATCCTTTAAAAAAGCATGCTAACTATTAAGGTGGGAGAGTTGGGGACGTGAGAAAAGATTAGTGTTTTTGGAGTTTTTATATCAAAACTTTTTTTTGGGGGTCAAAATGAATCAAATATTGCCCCAGTACAAACAAATAGTTTAATTTTCTTCAAAGGGTGGTATCAACAGTTGTTGAATATCTGTCAAGGGAGTCCTAGAATTTAATGACAACTTTTTCTCTTCATTTAAAAAGTTTCTCATCTAATGCCGCTATTCACGCACATGACATGTCAACAACTGTTGATATCACAATGTGAAGAAAATTAAACTATATTTCTACTAGATAATTATTTTATTTATTTTGCGTCCCCTTCACTACCACATTAAAGAATGGCTTTTTGAAAGGTCTCAAAAATTCTACTTTCTTTGCATTTTAAATGTAGATCAGCACACTATCTTACAAATTTGGACTGTGAATCCAAATCTTAATTTAACCTTTGAATCCTGAATCTCAAATTCAAATCTTGGAAAAAATCATGAACCAAGGAGCAAATAGAAACACGATACAATCGTAGAAAATATTAACATTAACAAAATGTTATGGGTTAAATTAGTGAAAATGGGTCTGGTTCTTAAGTTTTTCTTATAATTATGTTGGCGAGGAACCACCAATAAATTCAAAATTTCAATGTTTTCTTAAAATATTGAATTTGATATTTTCTTGAATCCTTGAATATCCTTAAGGATTTAAGGGTTCAAGGATTCGAGAATCCCACACCCTAATTTTAACTGAAATATGTAAGCACATTGGAATTCAAACAAATCATAAATTGCCTAAATTTCCACAATATAGACTTTTATGTTAGTTTTCAGATCCTTTGTAAATTCCTTAATAAATAGACAAATATTTTCTTTATTGTGTTTAAAGACTTTTGATTAAGACTGGACCGTCAAATCCTTAATGATATTTGAGATTTGAGAAAATTTCGCATTCAAGACTCAATTACTTCTTTTCTCCTAATTTTTCAGGTGAAATTGGTTTTAGAGCTCTAATACTGCTTATTGGTGCACTAGGGCCAAATATATTTATAAAATTGATTTAACACATAAATGAATGTGTGAGCATTATAGCAAAATATGTTAGCATTTAGTTCCTATTTATACTTTATATTATGATGTTATATTCAAATTTCCTCTTATATAAATAATTTTTCCCCCCAATTTAGATTCAAATTTGTAAAATATTATTCTCGACCCATATCCACAAAGAATGTTGACACTTATTTAGTATTTATATATTATACAAGAACTAGTGTAGTCTAAAGTATGCTTTTTTATGTTTACATAATTTTTTTAAAGATTCAAATTCAGAGGTAAAATGAAGATATAGATTCTTAAAATAATAAATCTGCTCTCATTGACCAATATATAACCCTGTTATCCTTGATCCCAGCTAATATTCAGGTACAATATCTGTGTGACCAACGACATTGTATACTTGGAGATTTTGAAGCTATTTTACGAAGCGGATTGCATACTAACTCGGCACAACTAAGCAATCTAAGCACTACCACACTTGGATACCTATCTACATGTTCTATTATTTATTATTATTATTCTTTACCATTTTCCTTTTTTTTTCTCCTCTTTTGTGTTTTTTTGGTTTTCTCTTTTAGGAAGTTGCGTTGCGCGTTTCACACTCCTCCCTGATGAGTTCCGATAGAATGAAACCTAGGTCGGGGGATTGGGCGGTGACGATCAATTTTCTTTAAGAGACATCCATTACCTCTTTGTCTATTGGCAGCGGTGTAAAGTGTGAACTGTGTTCTTCTTTTCATTGTAAAGGCCATATTGTGTTTGTCCCCCCTTTTATATGTTTCTATCCACCTTTCCTTTACCTTCTTCCAAATATAATACAATTGCCTCATAAAGCGAAAAGAGGTTTTCCTTATAGAGTCATATCAATATAAGAAATAGAAAGAGAAGGAAGAAAATGAGTAGGTCACCCTGCGAGACTTCTTGTTAATATACTAATAACACTTCCCCTCTTCCTCTGACGAGTTTACACAGTCCCTATACTTTTTGCACCTTGAAAACATTGATTTGCTTTTTAAAATCATCTTTTTATTGTTTTCTATTCTATGTATATATTATACTACCAAGGACATTTTTAATATAAATCCTGGCAGGATGTAAATATACCAAATCACCAAACTCAGAGATGATTTATAAAAAAAAGACATTTGCTAAAAATAAATAAAAAATACTTCAAGATAAAAATAATAAATTTTTGACACTGTAGAACTATTTTTTAAGAATGTATAGTTTTTATTTCAATGCGATATCACTCACTGAATAGAATGTAAATTCATTAACATGTGTTCTTCTTAGCACCACGTCTTACTACCCGTTCGGGTTATACGCACTTACACTAGGGTGATTGTGATATGAAATGGAGGACCTACAGTTTAACGTGGAATCCGAACCATGGTGGAGGCCTGGCATTCTCCACATTTACATGTGAAATCCTATGTTGACCCGCCATGAAGGCACAGGCTTAAAGATACCACCTACTCTGAACAAGACCCTCGATATCGTGTTTTCCACTCACTGTACTTACCAGGGTTCATGTGACAGTACCACAGTTCCGGCACTTCTACGGGGTCCTTGGTGTCTGCCAGGTAGCGCCACTTGCTACACTTGGCGTGGCAACATTGCACCCATAGACCCACATTGCGATGCTCTTGAAGCCAGGCCAATCGCTCACGAGTGTTCATCTTTGACGAAGTTCGACTCATCTGGCTCAATGAGTGCTGACTCTGGGATAATTGTTGACTGCCGGTTTGATATGATGGTTGAAAACTCTTGGTTGTACCAGCTAGTTTATTTCCTTTAAAGTTTTTCACAATGGTATTCTGTATTTGTGTCCCTTCTTTATTTTTTCTATTATTTTTCCTGGTGGAGTTTACAGCCTTTGTTTTGTCTTGTTTTTCAAACGATTGGTAGCTAGACTCATTTGAAGTGTTGGACTTTGAGACTGCTTTTTTATTTTTTGGTTTAGTTACAGACTTGGATGTTTCTGGGATATTTTTATTTGGTGTTGCTGTATATTTAATCCTCTTCATTTTTTGATCACTTGGTTCTGAACATAAGTTCCTTTTATTTGAGGTGGTAATAGCAGCAGAAGCGTTTTCTTGTTCCATAACTGCAACTAAAGGGTAATAAGTTAAATTATTTGAGACAATTTTTTCCAAGTGTTCATTTTCATTTTTTCATTTATTTGAGGTATTTAACATGCACTTTCTTAACCGATAAGAATTCTTATAAGTGAGGGCATTAAAGAGCCTACCAATTTTGTTAGGAAAGGTATTTTCACATACATTCCAGGGTTCATTTACATGCCACAATAGACAGCTTTACCTCCCCTTTGAAGGAAGTTGTGCTAAGGAATTTTATCACTCAAGAAAAATCTGTCAATCCCAGGTGGGTTTGAACCCAAGAACCAGTTCATGAAGCGAGCACCGAGGTCGACTTTTCAAGTGTTTAACATAAACGCCTAAGAGTGCACTTGTTGTGAACACTGTAAAACCACTTTTATTCCAAATAAATTTTTATCACAAGAATAAATGATTGATTTGGACTAGGGTTGGAACCATTTAGTCCTAGATTTCTTAAGAATATTTGGGTAAAAGAATACCAGATTAAAAATTTAAATCAATATTTTTTCTTCTACTTTTTAAATATAGCTTGTTTTACAGCTCTGATACTTTTTATTGGTGGTTTTTTCTGGGCACGTATAGGTGGCGATAATTGTAAACAAAATTAGTTGATCAAAAATAAAAAATAATAAAAAATATAGGACCAACTGTTCACACTTGGTTGCCATTAGGGGTGTGCAAAGTCTACTTTTTCAATTCAAAGTCAAATTGAATATGAAATGTTTCCTAAGCAGAATCAAAGTTGGAATATTAAAAAAAAAAGTTTATGTTAGGGTAAAAGGTGTTAATGTTGCATAACTATAAAACTTTAAAATATAGTTCACAAAATTTTTGATTACAAGCACAATTAGCATATTTAATCCTAAGCTGTCATCACAAAATTTAATTTAATTTATTTTCTATTTTGGTCGTGTGAACATTAGTTTGTGATGTAACTTTACTTTACATCCATTAATCCATTACTGTTTCCAGCCCGTGGTCAGTTTTTTATTCAAGTGATATATTCTTCCACTACCTGCTTGCTAGGCCTGTCGTACCTTCATATGCCTTGTAATACAACATAAGACTAGGACAGGCACAACATCTAGTCCCCGGCCGTTAATTCATCACTGTGAAAAGGTAAACCCCCATTTCACCACTAATAATTTTTTTTGGCTATGCCAGGAATCGAACCCGGGACCCTTAGCTCAGTAGACAGACACACTACTAACTGATCTAAGTTGTCAGATTCTACTTAAACTTGTATGAAATCTGTAAATATAGCTATGAAAAATAAATAAAATGTTTGTCGATATTAGCTATCCTCAATGTTTTTACTGACTATAAAAACAACTTGTAGTCAAGAGGTAAGCTACCAGAAATCACAGTTAAATATTTTTTTTCCATAAAAAAAAAGAGTTATAATGTTTTGGCCCCGGTTCCTTCAATTGTTTGTTTGATAAATCTTTTGTGGACGGGAAAGAACTAATTTACGAGATGGGTCCAGCCCACGGACCACAGCTTGCCAACCACTGCTGATGATAATCATTCATATAAGTCATTTAACTTAGAAGGTAAAAACATACCCTTGTGTTTCCCAAACTCCAGCTTTTTGGGGCGTCGACCTTGCTTAGCATGTTTCGTTATTAAATCAGCATGTTTGGGTTTGATGCGGGGGACTATCTTTGCTGGTTTCTTGATCTCAGGAGTTATTTGAGTCACATGAAGGCTGTTCTGCGAAGCTTGGTCGAGGTTTTCATCAGGCATTTCAGGTGGCTCATCTGCGATTGATGGCGAGAGCTCCATTGCTTTAGGCATGGCAATGTGAATGGTCTGGAAAAAAAAAAACAGCCAGCTAACTTGAATTTTTACTATGTAAAGTAAATATATATTTAATCATAGGCATCACTATCTCTCATTATTTATTTGGGAGACAAGAAAAAAAAAGGTTCGTATACATTTTTTTATGGTGATGGTTGGGTGAGGTGGGGTGGGGTGGGGTAGGGGGGTGAAAAGGGTGTGTGTGTGTGTGTTCTGATTGTAGTTATGTTCCCAAAAGGAATTTTTTTCCCTTAGCACCATATCTTAAAAGCGGTTCAGGTTATATGTACATGTACTAATTACACTTATGAGTTAGGGATTAAGAAGGTTTGAGTTTAGTGAAAGTGTACCCCCATTTGTGTTGAGGTGAATTAGAAAACAGTTTTTGAAAAGCCACCCTTAGTACACATGACCAGGATTCGAACCCCAATCTCCTTGCCATTGGCCGTCTAGTGTATTGTTTGTCCCTTTTATATGTTCATATCCACCTTTCCTATACCTTCTTTCAAATATAATACAATTAATTACCTCATAAAGCGAAAAGAGGTTTTACTTATAGAGATAAATGGAGTTGTAAGTAATTCCCATAACATTAAATCTCTCAGGAAACAATTTAAAGTGTTTTAATACACAATTCAGGTTGTAGCTGTTAGACATTTTCTAAGATTCCAATAAACTATGAGCCTCGCTTAAAGGGAGAATGTGTTGAAACCCCCTACCCTCATTACGGAAATGGGATCTTAACTGAATAACAAATATGTGTTAGAATAACTGATTTAGTTTATTTTACAATAGTACTGAGATTGTCCCATTTCAGAATATTTTTTTGGAGGGGGGGATGTATCCTCTCTGTCCACTTAAGACACTTAAAATCATAGTTAATGTCTTTGCTTCCTCTATGTCGATATTTGTCCTTTTATGTATTACTGGTTCTAGGTATGGATCGGATCCTGCCATATATTAAGCCCATTTTACTTTTATACTTTTTTTTTGTTAGTTGATTTCCTCTCTAGGGAAGTTGTGTATAGCACATTTACCGCCCCCCCCCCTCCCCCCTCCCCGGAGAGTTTTATTGGAATAAAGACTAGTTCAAGGGTTTGAGTGGTAACAACCGATTTCATTCGAGTCTGTTACACGAGAGGGTACTGCTTAGAAATCCCAATTTATTTCAGAGTTGGTTTAAAATACTTTATAATTTTATTTATGCCAAAATGTAGCTGAAAGTCACCTACATATTCCTATAAGGAAATAAAATTTAAACCAAAAGTTTAAAAATATTGCATGAAAAGGTAAAACAATCTCATTTTTAACATTTTATGTGAAAATTTGTACTTAAAAATTTTTGAAAGGTTTCATCACGACATCCGCTTCCCCCCCAAACCTATTTTCTTTTATTTGAAACGCCAACTTGTTACACACATGAAGGAAAGTAATACATCGGCACTGCTGTGGCGGCGGTATACATTAAAGTGTGAAACGTATTCCTTTTTTCAAAGTGAAAGCCAGATTGTGTTTGTCCCGCTAAGAGTTACTAGTTCATATTTTCTTGTACAGTACTGTAATATCTTTCGTGTTTAAATTTATATACCAAAATATAGGCCTACATATTTCAAATCTAGATAACATCCAGGCCCTATCAGAGAAGAATGTAAGGGGTACATCGTACCCAGACCTGGGGTTTTAAAAGGGGCTTGGGAATTTCCTGGAATCTCGTAAAATGTTTGCATGTACTGAAGACTAGCACTCACGTTTCCACTATTAGTACTATTAGTACTATTAGTAAATTATTGGTATAGGTACAATACTTTTTTGTCTTATTGTTTTTTTCCCTTTTTTAAATATAAAAGTTTTTTTTTCTTGGACAGGATTAACGGAAAATGAAAAGGGGTTTGAAAAAGCTTTGTACCCCCTGATAAAATTTCTCTCACAGGCCCTGATAACATCACATTTCCCCAAACTATAGTTAGGTGTTAGGCATTCATACAAGTACAGGCATACTTCACATTGCCATACGCAGTGGATCTAGGGTGAGTACGTATGCAGAGCATGTACTTAAAGTGGAGCATGACCTTTTTTTTACTTATCAATGGATGTACTGGATCGTCATACACGGGCATAACGGATGTAGATAACTTCCACTTAATCACGGAGGGTAAGACAATAGAACAGAGATATGAAGCGAATGTTTTAAAACAGACTGACGACAGAGACACCGGTACATAGGTAGTCGGAAGCCTATCAGATGGTGGTGTCATCTAGTTAAGTGTCTGTTCTTGTCAAGCAAGCGTCCACAATCCGGGGAATGGTGTCCGTATAACAATTGTTACTCTCTCCCCTACCTCGGTTTCATCCCCGCTGTCCCAGTCAAGCAGTTGACTAATGTCTTTCTGATCATTCTCAAGGTCAATGTTCACAGAAGCGCTGTCTTCTGTCAGGGTTTGAGTTATCACGGAGCTGAAGATATCTTCGTATTCTTTGTCCGACAAGGAAACAGTGGGCTTCTAAAGATTCAAAAAAAAATCAAGATTATTCTTTGTTCTCACCGGCCCCCAGCCTAGAATAACATTATAGACAGCATTCATATTTAAAATGGGGATGTTGTGAATGCGAGTTAAAGACAGTGGTTTTTCAGTTAAATAAATTAAATATAGTTTTATTCACATGGTGATCCCAACAGTTGTTGAATATAATAATATGTCAATGGTGTTCTGGATTTTAATGACAGCATTTTCTATTAATTTAAAAAGTTTTTCATATAATGCTGTTATGCTCATAATAGATAATAAACAACTGTTATTTAAGGGAAAAAAGGGGTAGTTCTTATTATTAGTGTCGCAAGGCTATTAGGCTAAATTTTTTAAATGTAAATTTTTTTTATGGTATTATTTTAATTACAGTTTATTGTTGCATATTTTATCTGGTTATAAAATAAAATAATGGTTCATTCCTGTTTATAGAATTTATTTGATGAATATTTCATATGTTAATTTTTGTGTAATAGGTTTAATTCATACATTAAATTAAACTCTTATTTTTTTGATGGAGCAATATTTTATTTAATTTGGTCAAAAAAATGTTTTTCTAGAGAAACTGTAAAAACCCTTCCTTTAACTTGCATTTCCTAAATCCCCACATTAATCACAATTATTAAATAGAGATGCGTTCTTATAATACTTGACAATTTTATGGGTTTGAGAATTAGTAAAAAAGATGCTTGATACAATATTTGGGGGGGGGG
>CABFOW010001891.1:24849-47156 GCA_902141385.1 Timema californicum
ATTGTTCAAAATTAGGTTGATGTACTATTGAATGCATGGTAGTACCGTATAGGGAAAATGTCCTGCCATAGTACTTTAATGACTTCTGGCCCTTAGCCATCATCCAGCTGGATCCACCAGCCTACTATCCTACTGTATTAGTAACACTAAACCTTGTCAAGTGAGACTGTGTAAATGTTATACTGTAAACTTGTTCTATATTTGCTTTAACTAATTCTTATATTACTCTCCTTTTAGAAATTCTACTGCCTCTTGACTGGTCACTGTGTTGCCCAGGTCACTGCCAGTAATCAAGTAATCACTCAAGGATATTTAACTTGAGAAGAGAATTAATACGCTATCATTTTCTGTCTATTTGTAAAACTTGTAAAATGTAACCATTTTCTATGTCTACTAAATAAATCTATTGTGAAATTGAAATGTTAAGTTTTCTAATTTATATAGTAGTTGTAGAGTTTGGTACATCTCTTACATTCACTGTCCATGTTTCTGCTGCATATGTGACCATGGTTACAAAGTACACCCTGTACAGCACTTACTTACACTTCAAGGCCACTTCTCTTCTCCATAGCGGGTCTCTTACACACCTATAGAACAACTCTCCCTGTTGTCCTCTTCTCATTAAATCCTCTCTACTTCCACCTTTCGCCTCAATTACACTTCCAAGATATGTAAGTTCTGTACTTTTCTCAGCTCTACTCCATCCAACCTATAGCTTTATTAGCTTAATACAAATTGTTATCTACAGAAAAGTCATAACCAGTTTTTTTTTATCGGAGTGGGGGAAAGAGGTGGGAGGGTGAGGATGTTTGAGGGTGTCTACCTGCAGGGGCTTGTGGGGGAATCCCCTAACAAGAAATAACAAAGATTTTTTTAACATATAATTAATTTTGGAGCAGTTTAAAGATTTTTTGAAGAATAATAGAGTTTGTATGAGCTATGCATTTTATAATACTTCAATTTACATTTATTGATTTAATTTTAATTATTTAACATCCTGAATTTTATGAGCTGACTGATTATATCGGTGCAAGAGGATTTTTATGATCGATAGCTAAAGGGCCTACTACTAATTTTACCAGGGAAGGTATTTTCATCTAGAAGGTTATTTTACATGAGACCGATGGCTTTACCTCCCCTCTGAAGAACGTGCTACGGAATTTTACTATTCAAGAAAAATTTGTCAACCTCGGCTGGGTTTGAACCCACAAACATCGGATCCTGAGGTGAGCACCTTACTCCAAAATCACTGCGGTCAAATTGAGAGTAATCCAATTTACCTTCAGGCTTAATCTTAAGCGTTTAACATTAAAGCTTAATTTATAGATACACCAAGATTATAGGATTAGTGTCATAAACTTAATGAAGTAATGTTTAAATTCGTTTTCTACCAGTGTGTAATGCAGTAACCTTGATTGTACCTACCAAAAAAATATGCTAGTATACAATCCATTTTAAGTTTCTGTAATTTACTAGCCAATAATGTAAAACATGAGTTATTGCATTGTTAATAAGCTACATAACTTTATGCATTTATGTTAATTAGGGCTATATTTGGTGAGAAACATACCTCATTATTTCCTTTTAAGACACCTATTGTTGAGTCTTTCCCATCTTCTTTTTTAAATGTTGGAGAAACAAAAGGGGCTTTGAAATTTTTCTTTGGCTTATTTTCCATTTATCCTATAAGGGCAGAATATTTTAAATTTATGCAACAAAATAAAAAAACAATTTATTTAGCACTTTTAAACAAAACAATCAATTACCAAATTGAAATTGTCCAAGACAACTTAATACACACAAAATATATATTTATATCTCGAATGGACAATAATGTATGATCTTTAGTAAGAATTTGCAAACAATTGTAATTTATATACACATTCTATTTTTGAAAACCTTTTGTTCTACAATAAACGTTTAGCCTACTTTTATAAGAAAGACATGGTAACTAATCATACAATATTGTACGAAAATTGGTTGACACAACTTGCAAAATAAAGTTTTGTACAGACACTATCATTAGAATTAAATTAATTTTGTTTATTGACTTATTATTAGGTTTTTCTTTATTCGAGTTTTGCGCCATTTTCAGATCTAACACTAGCGGGAATTCAAATATTAGGTTTCTATTTTAGCTTGAATAATTATGGTATGATATTCAGGTAAACCGATACGTAATAAACACATATACAAAAGTACCTAAAAGTAATATACATACTCTTTTATCTCCAACTAATGGACACAATCACACACAATTTTTTGTTATTCTAACACAGCTCTTTTCTAAAATCTATCATTAATAAGCTCAATAACGCTACTCAGCTGTTCTCATTCTCCAGTGCTACCTTCTGACGGAAAAGCTATGAACTAAAATGAGGGAAGAGGAAAACGACGAAGAAACGATTCGACATCATGGTGGTGTTGATTGTCTTGAGTGTGTAACAACTGTGTGACTTTATAGAAGTTATTTGGAGTTGGTAATTAAGTATTGACCTAAATATTATAACCACAAGGTGGTGATTTATATTAGCTTACTAATATAAACAACATCGTAATACGAAATCAAAGGTAAGTGTTATAATTTTAGCTGCATAAAAATACAATTTTTAGGATTGATAGAAGATGCAGAGAATAGTTTCATGGCGCATGCGCAATTGTTGAAAAGCAGACATGTATACAAACTCACGTGGAATGTCGAACCAAATATTTTAAATAAAAAATAATTTAAAATAAAAGCGACTGTTGTCATTCAAACGGGAAACGTGCTTAATATAACAAACTCTTAATTACTGTTGTCCTTACTTTTTTCTGTGTATATTTTTATTGATGTTTTCTTTTAATTTGTCATTGGCTAAAGGGGTGATGTAGGGGGTGCTCTCACAGGAGGTTTAACATTAGTTTTCATAATTTAGATTGTCATATATTTTCCTTGAGACTTTACGTAAAATATAGACAGTAGGTAGAAGTAGGTTTAAAAATAAACAATAAATAATCACAGGTGAAATATGATTTAGGGGAGAAGAATTTTAATTGCTGAGCTTAAAATATTTGAGAATTAGCCTAGTTCAACCCATTAACCCACAAAGCTAAATCTTTAAAACATTTTATGGAGAAGTGATCCGTAGACCTGGTGGGTATTTTAAAAAAAAAATCTGAAAATCACTAAATATTTTCCAGCACTGCACACAAAATTGAGAGTAATCCAATAATACTAAATTCAAGATAATTATTATAGAACTGTGAACAATTTAAAACCAATTTCACATAAAGTCTGTTCAGCGTAGTTGTTTTCTGAAAGGCCTTTTTCCCTACTGTCAGAAAGCTATTATAGTAGGATATTGGTAGGAAAAAAGACCTGTCGGAGAGTAATTCTTACCGTGAATGGAGTATAAGTGACGCAGGAACAAATATTGTCAAAAAATTTGTAAAATTGCATGACTAAAACTTTAAGTAATCTTTTAAAATTTAAACTAATGTAAAATTTCAATTTCTGTAAATTCAAAGTCCTATAAGTGAGCTATAGCTCTTTGGATAATGTAATTAATTATCAAATTTAAAAAACAACACACTCTACTCTATTTTACAACAGACAAATTTATTTTAAGTGGCTACAGTAGCCCCATGGCTTCTTTGGTGCTGACTCACAGCTCACAGCTGACAGATTTGAAAAGCTACCATACCAAATTACGTATCCCTACGCCGAGCCATATGATCTGCAAAAAACATGTGTTTAGCAGCTGTCACTTCTGACGGTCAAAACTTAGGTATATACCTAAATGTTGACTGTCAGAAGTCAGCTGTGAGCTGTCAGTCAGCATCAAAGAAGCCATGGGGCTACTGTAGCTACAGTTTACTTTCTTCATCTGATTGGAAAAAAAGTTTCTAAATTCACTAACAATTTTACATCCAGCAAACTCACACAAGCCTCCTCTAGAAGCTAAATATTGAATAACAAAGCCATTTAAGCTGTTCAAACTACTGTATTATTTATTATTTAGCACCGCGTCTTACTATCCGTTCGGGTTATACGCTCAAACTCTGTAACTTAATCAAATTACAATACTGTAACTACGGACAAACACTATATATTTTCCACTAAAAAGTAGGGCTATAAACTGAAATGTAGTAGGTTTTCGGTTGAGTTAACGCTTTATAAGCTGTATTTGAATACCTAGTTATTTTCTAAGATAAAATTTGTAGGTTTTTTTGTCATCAAAATAAACTTCACTTTTATGTGAAAGTGACGTGACCTCGTTTTCTGTGACTTTATAAGAATAGGTCGTAGTGTATGTGACCTTAATCTATGCTTTAGTTTATTTACTATTACAAACAATTTTTGAAGGCACTACTACACCAAACTGATTAATTTTATTTTACCTTATATTGTATTTTTTTTTTAAACTACAATTGCTGTCCAGCACCTTAGCACAGTCGGTAGCGAGTCTGTCCACTGAGCTAAGAGTCCCGAGTTTGATTACCCGCATGGCCGAAAAATATATCATTGGTGAAATGTGAGTTTCCCCTTTCACAATGTCGTGTCTGTTAAAGATTAAGTTGCTGTATCTTAGTTTATAAGTTGTCTGCTGATAAATTAAGTCGATTCAGAAAGAGCACCTCAAATAAATGAAAAACAACTCTAGACTGTGTTTAAATAATCTCCTATTCTTTTCTTGTAATTTTCATAATTTTGTCACCATGCTCAAAAGACATGCCAGTGTCGATAATTTTTTTAGTTTAAATGCCCTTTATTACTTTCATAGTGCCGACCATTTCTAAAAATTGTCCATTTAAAATTCCTTTGGCGTTGGCCAAAAATGTATGGTAGAAGGATGATTAAAAACCAAGAACGGAAGTGTTTTTTGTGGTTGTTTATTTAAGTGTGATCCAAGTTTGGTCAAGAGCCATAAATTAGTGCAAAATATAAAAAGGTGAACACACACAATATATGAGGGTAACTATAGGCTACCATGATTCTGGCAAGAACAGTAGCTAAATGACAGTCGCAATCATTAGTAAAACTTACTTTCATAGTCATGCCTCTAAGAATGTCATTTACATCTTTAACTTTTGATAGATATTATTAATATCTATAAAATAATTTTAATAATCAGACCTGAGTAAAATTCTATCATTGTTGACCCCAAAAAATTATGTTTGTATTTTCTTAAACTGTTCTTCCCACCAGAATCAAGTGTATAAAGTGCATAAAACCAGACGTTTCTATACATTTTTTTATTTTTTGGGCTTAATTCATTATCCCAAAATAAGATTTGGCATATTTTCTACAATCTCTTTTTGCAAATACCCTTTTTTGAGTGAGTGCCTTTAAATATATATTTCATCGCAAACATTGATTGAACGTCACTAATATCAACCCTTGTAGAAATAATCTTTATTTAATTCCTAAAACTAAACAGTTTATCAAATGAGTTATCAAAAGCCTCTAAAACCCGTAGGTCTAATACTTACTAAAGGATTACTGTATACATTATTTGCCTTTTCCATAATTGATTGAAAGAATAAAAAATATTTATAAAACTATCATGTAATGTTTCCTGTTTCACAATTGTGGTAACAAGATATATTATAGTGCATTAAATAATAGATTAAAAAGTATTATATTTACATTTGTATCTTCTTGTAACTGGCCACCATGAATAAAACATAAAGTGAATAAATATGTTTATTTATAGCTTGAAGAAAGAACCATAAACATTTAAATTTTCAAATAAAAGTTTTTATTTTGTAAACACATGCACACAAATACAAAGAATATGGTTTGTATGGCGTCATAAACCACTAAAATGGTTTGTATGGTGTCATCAACCACTAAAATGGTTTGTATGGTGTTATCAACCACTTAAATGGTTTGTATGGTGTCATCAACCACTAAAATGGTTTGTATGGCGTCATCAACCACTAAAATGGTTTGTATGGCGTCATCAACCACTAAAATGGTTTGTATGGTGTCATCAACCACTTAAATGGTTTGTATGGTGTCATCAACCACTTAAATGGTTTGTATGGTGTCATCAACCGCTAAAATGATTTGTATGGCGTCATCAACCACCTTCATTTTGTCTGGTTCATGACCTTTATTTGTGAACTAAAGGCAGCCTCTTATAAGTTCTTGTTTGTATTTCATTTTTAAGTGAACTACAAATACCATTTTAAAATAAATACATTATGAAACATCCAAACTTTTATTTTCATAAGTTTCTTACTGCATTA
This sequence comes from Timema californicum, assembly GCA_902141385.1. Classification (NCBI taxonomy): domain Eukaryota; kingdom Metazoa; phylum Arthropoda; class Insecta; order Phasmatodea; family Timematidae; genus Timema; species Timema californicum. The sequence continues at coordinate 31,084 of CABFOW010001891.1, forward strand.
ATGTACCAAATGCTTTAAAAAAAAAGAGAATGATTAAAAACTTTTTTGCCGTGAAAGTTTTGACTGCCATTTAAGTGATGAACACTCAACAAATGGTCTTAAGATCATATAATTAGGTGACTGGATAGAGGTCCTACTTTGAAAGTGGAAGGGGGACTCAATATAGAGGGTGGTCCAGGGTACTTCTTCCTTGGTAAAATTGAAAATTTGACGGTCAGTTTTGCAGCTGTTATTTGAAATTGCTCGAGGTAGCCTAAACCAAGAACATGGAATAGGCCAACACTTTTGTAGTTTATTGATTTCACTCTCAAGCAAAGCTATCAATATTTGAATATAATTATAATTTGATAAGTTACATATCTTAAGCCAATCTTTTTATTTTTTCAGAATCATGTCTGCACAAGTAGAGCAACAACCTGTAAAAGTTGGTAGCACCGACGATAAGAACCTGCACCAAGGTAAAGGGCCTCCCAAAGAGTTTGACAAACCTCGAAGGAAATCCGCGATTGGGACGACTGGCCCTTTCCCTAAAAAAAATAAACACGAAACGGATGGGCGTAACTTCAAATTTGGGAGAAAACGAGCCCAAAGTTTCACCACTGGGAATGGGAAGTTTTTCCCCCCGTATAAAAGGAGGAAGAAAGAGGGCCATATCATTCCGCCGACAAAGTTTCTTCTTGGTGGAAATATTTATGATCCTTTAAATTTGAACAGTTTACAAGATGAAGAAATAAACAGGTTAGTGTTTTATTATTTTTAAAATGACCCACAGCTTAACATTCAATCATTATGTGCCGGCGTTCGAGTGGTCTAAGGATTCACACTTGGACACTAGTGTGGGTTTGGTTGCGTCATCCCAGGTTAAAAGGTGGAGCGATAGTGCACTCGGGACCACACTATTGGTCCACTAAGCATTCACTAACGTTCTTGCATACTGCCCCTAGTCAGCTTGACAAAAAATTATATTTTATTATTATTTTCTTCAATCTTAAGCTGACTGAAAAATTCCTTTTGGAAAACTTAGGAAACGGAACTCGGTAGTAAGAAAAGTATTCAAAACAAAGTAGGCTGCTTAGGAAAATATTTGGTTCAAAATGGGATTAAGATACTTGGTACTAGAGAAGGTTACATAATGATGAGTTACATACTCTGTACTCATCACAATACATTATTAGGGTAATCAACTCTCAAAGGTTATGGTGGACAGGACATGCAGCGCAAATGGAAGAAACTAAAACTGTGTTCAAGTAATTGACTGGCAAAGCCAATGGGAAGATACCATTGGAAATACCTGGACGCGGATGGAAGGATAACATTAGAATGGACCTGAAAGAGATAGGGTGTAATAAGGTGAACTTTATAGAACTAGCTCAAGAAAGGGATAGGGTGTAATGGGGTGGACTGGATAGAACTAGCTCAAGATAGGGATGGGATATAGTGAAGTGGATTGAATAGAACTAGCTCAAGATAGGGATAGGATGTAATGAAGTGGACTGGATAGAACTATCTCAAGATAGGGATAGGGTGTAATGGGGTGGACTGGATAGAACTAGCTCAAGATAGGGATAGGGTGTAATGGGGTGGACTGGATAGAACTAGCTCAAGATAGGGGTAGGGTGTAATGGGGTGGACTGGATAGAACTAGCTCAAGATAGGGATAGGGTGTAATGAGGTGGACTGGATAGCACTAGCTCAAGTTAAGGATAGGGTGTAAATTAATAATTAATGTGTCTATTGAAGCATTATTTTATTTATTTTGGCTAAATAAAAGGTTTTACTCATAAACTGAAAAATTACTGGCCTCAATTGTGCTCCCTTTCATACCATCTTAAATATAATTTATAATGAAATCACAATTTCTCTCTTTTAGGACAATGAATGCCATTACACCAAAGTCATCACCAATTCCCACGCCAAAACATCGTAAAGGTGTGATTGAAGTAATAATACCTCCGAACATCAAGGATCCTTTAAATCTCACCTCGTGCGAGGACAACGCAGAGTATGAGCAACAGTTAGTATCTCCCGTGAAAAAGAACAAGAAACCGCGGCACAGGAAAAAGAAGCGCAACTCCTCTTCCGGTGGCTCCTCGAAGGAGGACAACGTGGACATGTCTACTCAGAACGTCAGTGGGGTAGAGAAAATAACTCCTGCAGAAGAAAACACGGAAGCCTCGCCGGTCGAGGGGCAAGAGGCTGCGGCCAAAGTGGTCCCGGAGGAGACTCCGATAAAAAGAATTGAGTTGGAGCTGCCCTTAAAAGAGAAAAAGGAGAATAAACGGCGCAAGTCTGACCTGAAAGACAAGATCGTGAGTCCTGTGATTCCGCAGCCGGGCGCGTGGAAGAGGCCACCCCAGCATGGGCCCAATTCTGACGGAAGGTTCAGGTACAGAGGAACTGCTAATAAGCAGAAGAAGGGTCAAAACCCACCACAGATGCCAAAATTCAAAGAGAAAGATGCCCATTATCAGTATGGCAACTATTTGAGGTGAGCTATTTTTACTTTTTTTATGTGAACCTTTTTTTTGGAGTGTGATTTTTTTGTTTTTTTATCTAACTTATTTATTCTTTTACCTGCATCGGTTTTTGCTTGGTCTAACTAACACTTCACTTTTATTTTTAGACAACTGTCGATGATGGGGAGACTGGGGTTCAAATCTAGGTCGACTGTAATGTAGGTGCTTTTCCCTAAATTTTTTCTCATTTTATCTCCACACAAATAGGGGCACATTTACTCTACTATTGTACTTCTGTAATCCTTCTTCCATTAATGTAATCAATGTATATGTACAATCTAAACAAGTAGGCCTAATAAGATGTAACAAAAATTGATTTTTTTCACCCCAAAACTCTATATTTATTTATATGGTCATTTAACTAAAATAACTTAGTTTTAAATGAAATATTTCGTCCGTGTTGACAGGTATTATGGATACAGAAATCAAAAGTGCGAGTCGGACATCCGCCTGAAGTGCTTCTTGGAAAAGAGAGAACTGTTTCAAGACAAAGACGTGCTGGACATTGGTTGCAACATTGGCCATGTGACGTTGTCTGTCGCTCGCGACTTTGGGGCGAAAACCGTGGTGGGCCTTGATATAGATGGTAGACTTATAGGGATTGCCCGTAAGAACATTCGTCATTACGTCAACTGCAGCACCACCAACTCGCCCGCGGGCCCGGGCAGAGCTGTGCGGGACAGGTTTTTCCCCATCTCCATGCCCATAATCTATGGGCCTGTGGATATTCCGGGTCAAAGTCCTGTGGCCCATAGGGGATTCCCGCACAATGTCACCTTTGTTCAGGTTAGTTTGCTACCCCACGACATTTATTAGTTTGGCGATGCAGTTGGTTGGTACATCAATTTTATATGATTAGGAAATCAGGTGAAATATATTTAAATGATTGGCGTACTGTTATTGGTAATTTGAATTTATCTCTTTTTTAATAGCTAAACTGAACATTTGTTTTAAAACTGAAATTGATTTCCAAATTACTAACAATAACATACTAAATAAAATATGAAACTCCATTTTGAACAATGACAGTAGAAAAGTTAACTATTTAAAATAAAAGTTGACTAATTTATAATATTTCCATTAACTACAAGCGTCCGACTGTCTGAGTTTAACAGAACCTAGGCGGTCTCGGATAGCCGAAAACTCTGACAATGAGGAAGATAAGTAAAGTGTTTCTCCAACATTTTCAAATTCAGATTTTTGAATAGTTTTCCTATCTCATAACCTTGAACCTGAAACTTTCTCCAATCACAATTTCTCTATTACCTGCTTCGCTGGCCACATGGTCTAAGGCCTTTCTTGTATGAATAAGACTAGACTAGACTACCGATGACAGAGAGATTAGGGTTTGAATCCCGGCCGAGTGCACTAGGAGGTGGCTTTCCCTAAATGTTTTTACACTCTCCCTCCCTAAAAATGTGGGCCACTTCTTTTAAATTCACCTCTCTCATACTTAAATCATTAGCATAATTAGTACATATGGGTACAACCTGAACAGGTAGTAAGATGCAGTGTGAAAAAAAATTATTCTATCTCATGTCTTTTTCTTCTCGAATCACCAACAGTCACTTCGACAACGCCATAGTCAATCACACTTTTGCTTCCGTAGTTTCTCCATAATCAATTCATTTCAAAGCCTTCAATTTTTTTCCCCATGCTAGCAACATTTTTTCTTTTATTTACACTCAAGATTTACTTTACATCTATTACTGTTTTTAGCCTGTGGCCTGGATCAGTTTTTTATTCAAGTCCTATATTTTCCACTACAGACTGGCTGTCGTAGCTTAATATGCCTTATAATCTAACTTAAGACTAGGACAGGCACAACATTCAGTCCCCAGCCATTAATTTATTGCTGTGAAGGGGTGAACCCATATTTCACCAATGATAAATTTTTCAGCCATGTCAGATATCGAACCCAGGGCCCTTGGCTAAGTAGACAGACACACTACCGACTGAGCTAAAGTGTCGGATTCACACTCATAATTAGAAACTTAAAAAATAAATACGCATCACTAAATTTGAACACGCTAATCTCTCACGATTTAATATCACTTTAACTCAATAAGCAGCAGCAGATATACTTGGATATAGGCAATTGACACAGCTAAGTCAATTGGCGGACATTAATATTTACTGGAGTGCAGTGTGTGGAAATTATGATTCATCTGATGTTTCAAGGCACTACTCTTACTAGACAGCTGAACCAATTTAGTGCTCATCATTCCTATACAATTCTCACCAAACATAAATTGTGTTACCACCTCAAATAATTTATAGCCTGCAGATAATTAGGTCTTTTATAATTGAGACTACTACATTTTTTAATTTAATTGATTAATTTCCTTTTTTTATTTTAAACTTAACTTCTATGCTTACATATATTGTGTTCATCTTACACCTTAATATTTACCGTTGGATTAGTTGTTTCTTGGTAATTTATAAATTGTGTTTGTGCGCTTACTAATTTTTCCAGGGCAACTACATCCTCGAGTCGGATACGCTACTGCAAACGGAGCAGCCCCAGTTTGACGTCGTGCTGTGTCTTAGCATCACCAAGTGGCTCCACCTCAACTGGGGTGATGGGGGCTTAAAGCAGGCGTTCAAGAGGATGTTCTTGCAGCTCCGCCCGGGCGGACGTCTGATCCTCGAAGCCCAGGCCTGGGAGTCTTACAAGAAGAAGAAGAATTTAACGGTAAGGAGGAAGGAAAGGTTTTCATGAGCTTCATAGTGTGAGTTTTCGGGGAAACCTAATTGGGGTTTGAAGTTTTTTGGACTTCGTCGCAGATAACTGGCCATTATTTTTAATAATGTAATAACTTTTTTTAAATGTAAGTTATTCATAGTAAATTAAACATTCTCTTTCAATACATGGTGAAATCAAATGGAATTTTGAAATAGGTCTATTTCTTGAGTAAAAGAAAGTGAGTCAACCTTGTCAGGTCTCTCAATGACAGGAAGTTTGGGGGTCGAATCCCAGTCCGATGTACTGAGGGTAGTTTTCCCTTAATGGTTTTCCACCCTAACTTAATGCAAATGTAGGTATATTTACTCTAAATTCTACCTTATTTCAGACTCCATTAGTGTTAATATGTGAGTATCCCAGATGGACAGTAAGGCACGAGGCATGATTTTTTTTATAATAGTTCAAAGTCTTCATTTGGGAGCTTGATGTTTGAAACACGCTTCAAACTTTTCGAGGACATCCAGGTGACTTTTTTTTGAATCCTCCGAAGGTTCAAAGATTTGATCCTCTAATGGTGTGAGAGCAGACAGGTTATAAAAGATTCAGACCTCACTCCAGGTCATGTGGAATGCTTGCAGTAACAATAATTAATAAAATACTTTTAAACGCAGAACAAACACATTTTAGGATTAAAAGGCATTTGTCTTCAAGTTAGCCGCAGAAGCCGGCGGAATATATTAATGTTATTTGCTGGTAGAGTACAGCACAATACTTTATAAACTTTTTGCAGCATTCAAACTTTTCAGATATTATTTCAGGTTAGTTATTTAACTTTATACGCAAATAAACAAAGACTTATTTGATCTTTAAAGAAAGAAACTTAACATCCAATTCACTCTTCGACATCTTGATTGAGTAATATATTACAAACTTCTCTAATACACTTTCCATCCCAACATTCCACATTATGTAGAACTTTTAGTACTTCATACATTATTTTTGGAATGTTTACAAAATACATTGTCGAGTAATGAATAAATGTTTCATTTGTCAGTATGCTATGGGAAATGGCGAGTGGTTTGTTTCTACACTAATTAGAACTTGGGCTGACCGCACCTAATATTTTCATCCTTAGACTTGCATTGTATAATCCAATTTTCTTATAATTGCATATATCTAACAGTTTGAAAATCTACTAGATCTACTTTCACATATTCATTCATCAAATGTGATCTGCAACTTTCACTTTTCATAAATAATACCAATTTAAAGTGATAAGGGAAGGAAGCCAACCTGAAAGAATAGTTTATTAAGGATGTGTAAAGTCCACTTTTTCAAATCGAAGCAAATTTGAATCAAATATACAAAGTAGTCTTGAAACCGAATCAAATTTCAAATATTTTTTTCTAGTTGTTTTCTAATTCATGAATATTTGAAAGAAGGTACAGGAAAGGTGGACAGAAACATATAAAAGGAACAAACCGAATATGGCTTTTAAAATGAAAAGAAAACCACTGTTCACACTTAACATTAGTGCCATTGGACAAAGAGTTATAGCCGACTCCCAGAAGAAAATCGATCGTTATGGCCCAATCCCCCAACCTAGGTGGTTTTCCTAAATGGTTCTCTACTCTCCTTCCACGCAAACGTGGGTAGATCACCTCCATAATGCTTCCTTCCTCATCCCCACCTCATCTTAGTTTGATAAATATAATCATGTTCATTATCAATTAGTTTATTCAACAGGATTTTTTTTAAATGAATTTGTGAATACTTTAATTAGATATGTCCCATGATTAATGTTTTTCTTGATTGCAATTCTTAAATTTCAATCTCGATTTTTTGACTCCTCTGTCAATCGCTGTCAGGCCACATGACTATTCTGTGTCATTTTCTGGAACTACTTCTCTATTCTAAGCTTATACATCCTTTCACCCTTCATCTAAAACCACCCTCTGTCATGTTAATAAGAGAGGGAGGGAAAAGAAAAAACTATGACACTTATATCAAGGTAAAGGGGAAATCTCGCTTCTAGTATTTAAAGGGTGACCTGGTGGTCTAGGGGTAAGGTGTCAGACTTCTATGCTGGTGGCCGGGGCTCAATCCCCGGTCCCGGCAAAGATTTATCTGATTACCAAACCCTTCCTTCACCTCTGACAAGACATCTTGTGAATGTGAGGAATGCCAGGTCTCCACCGTGGTTCGGATTCCACGTTAAACTGTAGGTCCTTCATTTCATCTCACAATCACCCTACCATTACACATTAGCGTAAGTGCGTATAACCCGAACGGGTAGTAAGACGCGGTGCTAATAATAATAATAATAGTATTTAAATATCTTAAAATATTCTTTTGTGACCCTGTAAAAATTTCTGTATTTGTTAGAAGAAGGCAAAATCTTAAGCCCTTTTTCATCAAGTATCATCTCATAGTTCTACAAATATTATTAAAAAGTCGCTAACAAATAAAATGAGCTAATGTCTTATTTTCACAATTTTATTCCACTAATAAATACCAAACTTTAGGGTTGTTAAGGAAAAAGAGCCTTGTTGGACGTCTGCGCGGCAATTTCTCGCTTGCCAGGCCGGCCCCATAAGGTGGGGGTGTAGGAAATGCGAGGAAAGGCCAGTGTTTTTGCAGTTTTTATACAATTTTTTTTTCACCAAAATAAAAAGAATATTTCTCTATTAGAAACATAAAGGGTTTAATGATTCCTGATTTTTTTCTATACAGAAACAAGTATACCTTGGGATTGAGCCTGATATATTTAATTGTAATCAACATTAATACTAAAATTATTAGGTTTTAATATGAATACCCAATTAAAAATACTGTTCATGCAGAGCTACTATTTGTGTTTTGTTTGAGTTTTAATCTGTAAATCTTTCTTGGAGTTTTAATTACATTAAATTTTTTTACCATACTTTTTGTATATTTTGCGTTTTCACTCCACTTAGAAAAATGCAGGAATATTTCTTTGAACTTCCATGTTATGTTTTGGTTGTTTTAAATTAACAATAGTTTTAACCAGATTTTTTTATTTTTATTTCAGGAAAAAATCTTCAACAACTACCATAGTATTAAATTATTTCCCCAGAAATTCACAGAATACCTTCTCTCATCTGAAGTTGGTTTCAGTAAGTGTGAAGTGATCGGCACTCCCTTCCACCCTTCCAAGGGTTTCCGCCGCCCAATCCAGCTGTTTACGAAGGGTGAGATCTCTCCGTCATTGTCTGCTAGGAGCTCTATGTACACTCCGTGTCACACTGTCGTGTCAGGGGTAGGAAGGCTCCCTGTCTACACGAATATGGCCGTCTCGGTCAGGGAGAACGATGAAGAGGAAATGGATACTGAGAAGTCTACGCCGGCGACACCTCTCGCGGGATCTGCGATCTACGAAGACGTGATCTGTCCCATAGAAACCCCACAGGAAAGTGTACCAGAGTATTTGGAAGTGGATGTGAGCGCCCAAGACATCTGTGCTAGTGGACACGAAACGGTGGTCAGTGGTGATACCGAAATGGTCACACTTGTGTCTGTTTCTCCCAATGATACGAGGCACGACTTTGAAGTAATAGACTTAGAGTCAAATGCTTCAGAATTGGGACTGGATATAGATAAGGGGATTCCGGATACGAGTATAAGAAGCCCAGCGGAATGCACCGTCGTAAGTCCAAGTTTGGATCAGAATATTCAAAGCGAGCCAATGATATCGGAGAATACCAACGGCACGGGGGGTTCGAACAACAATACTTGTAATGTTCCGTTGGTGAATGGTTTTCATGATTCTGCCCTCGACTTGGAAGATTCATCTAGTTCTGGTAGTAGCACCAGTAGCAGCAGCAGTAGTAGTTCTTCATCTAGTTCGTCACAGACTGAGGAAAGTAGTGACAATACTGCCCCTGTGCTTACAAATGGTTTCCATAATAAGGATGAGGAATTGTAAGTTGATATTCGTCTCGGTTATTTGCTTACGAATCATGTTTCATAGACTTTTTACGATTTGTAACCGGTCATAAATGATGCTGTACTATTTCCTTTAACGATTAAAGACTGACAATGGAAGAAACTTTATATTTTCTATTGGTGAATTGTTTTATTTTAAAGATAAATTGTGAAAGAAGCTAATAATTTGTTAGATGTACTTTTGTTGTTGTTAATAAACGGTAGACATTTGCAAAAGTGCCAGATCTTGCGATTAGATTTGTTGCATAAACATAGTATATTAATCTAAATGTGTAAAAGATAATCAAAGCCAATTGAACATAAACTTTGAAAGCTTTATTACATTATTTTTAAAAGTTTACCACCACCGCATGCAAGTGTAAATTTTGTGCACAGTGTATGAAATGTAATATATACGTAGTACAATATTAAAGACTTTATGTATTATATTTAATTACATAATCATTATTTCATTTTAAATAACCTTTAATTTTAACTAGATTCTTTGGTAGTTTCTGTGAAATTGTCTTTTTTTTGGTATTAGGTACGTCATGTATCCCAATTCTTTCACCTTAAGTACACTATATATTGTCTTGGTGGTCTAACAAGGTCACTGACAAAAGGAACAGACCTTTCGCAAGACAGAACATCTTTCAATAAATATAATAATAAATTGTCTGAATCCTAGGATTAGTAGTTTTAAGTATTCAGATCTATTATTAGAATATGACTCAATTTATTCGATCTCTATTAATAAAATGAGTTTATCTGTCATGAGCACTGTGCTATATCTATCGAATATAGAAGTCTGAAAAAAAATACTCCCTGTGCTCAAACATGTGCACCTTGAAGTTAGTCCGATGCAAACAGGCTATGGGCAAGGCAGGCTTAAAGGCACTAACCTTAAAGTCGCCTTCCACATACAATCATTAAACTTAAAAATCATGCAACGCCGGGCACTTCAGCTTGTAGTCATATCCCACATTGTTCCATCTACTTGATGGGCCGAACAAAATCCCTCTCTTATCAACTTCGATCATTATATTTCTCCTATTCTTTATCATTGCCCCAATCTTATCCTCTCTTTTCTGTGTCACTCTGCCATGTCCTTAAATCTCAATTTTGGTCGTCCATCTTCCAAGTGTAATTCATATATTCTCTGTCGACATCCAATCTTCTCATGCATGTACCCATGCCTTTTTGAGTTTGTGAGATGTAACTTCTGTAAGTTTTTAATTTGAGCTAAATTTCTGTTCTTTGCATTTCATGTTCTATCTCGTCTTGTCTGGCCAACCATGTTCCTCAAGGTCAATGTCTCACATCTGTTTGTTAAAATAGGCATATAATTGGTTTGGTAGATGGCGCTCTTGCATCACAAAAGAGTTTTCTTGCTAAACATAATTACTCTATAAAAGTTTGTTGTGGGTGACCTGGCAGTCTAGGGGTAAGGTGTCAGACTTCTATGCTGGCGGCCGGGGTTCAATCCTCGGTCCCGGCACAGATTACTCACAATCACCCTACCATTACACATTAGCGTAAGTGCGTATAACCCGAACAGGTAGTAAGACGCGGTGCTAATAATAATAGATATCGCACTGTCAAAATAATTGTATTTATCTGTCATCTTCAGTTGTTTCCCTTCCATTTCAATGCAGTCTGTTGATTTCCCATTTGGTTTCACAACTAACATCTCACTCTTTTCTTGACTGAACATTAGTCCTTTGCTCAGAGGTGGATCTGCTCCTGGAGCTCTCTCTACCTTAGAGTCACTTCACAGACAGATGTCATTGGTTATAAGCCAAACTTACATTTTCTCATCAGTCATCATCGATGATGGGGCTTACTCTTTTTTTTGTATTTCATCAATGATGGTAAAAAGAATAAGAGAATATAGAACTTTGCCTTATCTTAAACCATTCTTTATTCCAAAGCTATTTATTTTGCCTACAGATGTTTGGGCTCCACTCTTAATATCTTTGTACAAATTCACAACCTTCTTCACCATGTCAGCTGCTTGGGTGATCACATGGTCTAATATGTTACTCTCTCGATAGACGGGACTGTTGATGACTGGGAGATCGAGGTTCGAATTCTCTTAAGTTCAACTTTACTCATCCCTAAACCATTAACATAATTAGTACATATGCTTATAAACTGAATGGGTAGTTATACGCAGTGCTAAAACTAATTATTCACATCATCCAGTTTGATGTTCTTCATTGCCAGATAGACTTTGTATCTGTTCACGACATCAAATGCTTTTTTTTATGTCCACGAAGACAAGCCACCAATCTTAATTATGCTCATGTCGACCTCGGTTGTCTTGGGATAAATTAATATAATATTTAGCACCGCGTCTTACTACCTGTTCGGGTTATACGCTTTAAGCACTAATTACTCTAATAGATTAGGAATTGGGAAGGTTGAATTAGAGGAAATGAACCCGCATTTGCGCGGAAAACCATCGAACCTCGATCTCCCCGTCCTCGGCAGTCGAGCTCAACACGACAAGCGCGTTAGCCAACTACGCCACCAAGGCAGGTTCTTGGGATAAAGAACTTGCCTCAAGACCCGATGTCTGTGGTTTCAAACCCAGCCGGGGTCTAAAAGAACCCTGGAAGGTATGTGAATATAGCTTTCCTGACAAAGTTGGTAGACCCTTTTCCTCTTGCGCATAGAAATTCTCCTACACTAATATATTCAGTCTGTTCAGAAAGTGTAGATTAAATATGTAACAATAATTTAAATATTCCCATAATATTTCTCCATCACGTGATTTGAGCCCTAAGATTAGAGCAACATTCTATCTCCCTTTCCTGAATTCAAACATCTCAGAAAAATTTGATTCGATCAGAGCTCTGATATTCTGTTCTCTGATTCTCCTAGATAGTTTGCCTATTTGTGATGTTTTCCAAAAACTCACACGGATTTCATAATTTTTCCACTAAAATTAAGGCCACTATGCCAAAGACAATTATCTTATCTTATTTTGAATTGTACTAACTAACAATACATTTTTTAACTGGCCAAATTTAACAAATAACTCATTGAAAACAAATTTGAACAAAAAATTAAAAAAAAATCCCCTTGATACGATCTATGCACAAAATTATAATTTCTCATTAAATTTGTCAGAATTTTTGCTACATTTTATTTGGTGAATAGCCTACAAAGAACTGTCATGAGTGTGTGAATAACTTTCTTTATTATTTTAACAAGTAAATATACTATTCATGCAATAAACTAACATAGTTTCACTTTTAAAACAAATAAAATAAATAAGTGCTAAGCAAAATAAAGAAAAGGGCGCAGAGGGGCACTGGCTTATGGTTAGAATTATGAACTGATAAGCCAACCCATCAAATAGTTTGTTTCAGAAAAGATTAAAATATAAGCTTTAATATTGTTTATAAGTTTGATATATTTTTTACAATGTTTTTACAGTGAGAATATATTCAAATCCAAATAAATATTTCATCTTAAGTGTAAAATGTGAAACTGTTTACAATCTACATATCTTTCTTGTATCAAATGGTTTAACTCTTATTCTAATGTATATTTGCAACTACTTTTCAATGCTTTATAATACTTGATCAAAAGCTTGTTTAGTAACAACTATTTTTTTTTACATCACATCAATACTTCCAGAACATCATAATATGAATGATTATTAGAAATATATATAATTATTCTTAAGTGAAGTATGTTAGTATAAAGTTGTTACAATTTTTATGTTATTTTCCAACACTATCTTTCACATATTAAATACATTACATTAGTGACACTGTTATTTTTAACATATTTACATCTAAAATTTAAGTTTTTTTTTGGACCTATACACACAATTCAATTTGTTTATTGCATCAACTCTTAAGATAATTACAAATAATATATTTTTTTATGATACATCCATAAGCGTAGCCAGCATTCTGATGATGGGGGTGCTGTCTAAAAAATGACAGGGCTATTTCAATAAAGATACAACATCTGGTCTCAAAATACAGGCAGTAACTTAACACCCCCTCCCGAATTAATCTAATATACCTGCTCTGTCCATGGTTTAGTTTTCCAATAATGCTCTGCTCGCTTGTTTTTACCCTGAAAAATGTTTTTTTTATATATATATATATAAAGCTAATGGTCCAACAGTATATGGCAGAAAAATAAAGAGACATTGTTCTGAATTACCTTTAATGTTAGTTTCTTTGAGAAAACATTACTTCATTTTCAAAAAATTTCACAAAAATTATAAATTTTAACTGCAAAAAAAAATCATAATTTAAGATTTTATTGATGAGATCAAGAAGTTCCTTTACTGATTTAACTTTTTCTGTAAACTGTAAATTGGGAAGTAAAGTAGTGTAACATTTACAGTAAAAGGTGCCTTCTTTTTAAAGTCTTCAATTCTTGCTTCATTGCCGAACGCAACTTTGATCTTAAATTGGTCGTTTTTGAGAAACTCGTCTCACACAAAGAGCTCGTAACTGGCATAAATAAAAAAACTTCTGTAGAAGACAAGCAAAGCTTTTGTAACTTTTACCCCTGTCAAACTACCAACCTCTTCTTCAGCCAATCATGCACATTAGTAGTTGGGAAGTTTTTCACCTTCTTAGTTCTCAGCAGCTTCAGCTTTCAGCCCTGAAGTATTTGAATTAAAGTGTTTATTCAAGAGCTGGACGCCATTTGCTGTGCACCCATCAAGTTATTTAGCCTTTCTTGGTATTGACAGTAACAGCTGTCTCAGAACTTTTATCCAAAAATACAGATACTTGTCTTTCTTGTTTCCGGTATAAATTTTTTGTTGTTGCAGAATTCTTTGCTGTAGCATATTTTATCTCAAAGGTTTGGTTTCTGCATATTATGTTTTATATTGCGTTGCTTAAAATCCATCTACTTTTTATACATGACTGGGATTATTAAACTTCATAGTTGACACATTAAAAGGATAACACTCGGGAGAAAACTTCTATTTGGGTGTTTATTAGTTAAATGATGTTGAATAGATAGTATCGGGCACGACAGATCTCAAACACTATACCTTCAATGAAAGCAATTTTAACATTGTGAAAGATTTCTGACGATACAGAAACTTTTATATCGAGGCGTGCCAAGGTAGACGCAACACTCTTTAAGGTGTGTCAAATCCTGGTGCCTTTATACACCTCTTCATGAGGTTTCCATCAAATGATTGGCAGTGCAGCTGCATAGCGATTTCCTGTAGCCATATCTTGGTGAATTTATCTGTGCCGCTTTGTGTGTTGCAGCTAGTAGAAGAGAGTGTGTTAATCTTCGACGACGTCCCACAACATGAGGGCCGCGTCAGTCCCACCTACCGTCACCACATACTTGTCGTTAAAGAGGAACCTCGCGCATGCGACTTGGAGGCTGTACACCTTGTCCTCGTTGTACTCCGCTTTAGCGCTCAGGCATGGGTACCTGTATCAAGAGGGATTCATTGTAGCGGAAAACATCAGATAGTATTTCCTCAACAAAATTAAATATATTGCTGTAAATTATAACAGCAAAAATTCTAAAATTAATTGTATCCGTAGGTGACCTGGCGGTCTAGAGGTAAGGTGTCAAACTTCTATGCTGGCGGCCGGGGTTCAATCCTCGGTCCCGGCAAAGATTTATCTGATTATCAAACCCTTCCTTCACCTCTGACAAGACAACTTGTGAATGTGGGGAATGCCAGGCCTCCACCGTGGTTCGTATCCCACGTTAAACTGTAGGTCCTCCATTTCATCTCACAATCACCCTACCATTAAACATTAGCGTAAGTGCGTACAACCCAAACGGGTAGTAAGACGCGGTGCTAATAATAATAATAATAATTGTATCCGTGTGAACTAGGATCGAAGTAGAGAACCTTGAGCACAACTTACTTGAAGAGTCTGATGTAACCGTCGGCGTCCCCGCATATCAGCATGTCGTGGGCCATGGACCGGTTCACGGTGGTAATCACAGACGTCGTAGGATAGAACCTGTTGTTCCAGATTCCTGGACATACGCAAACAATCAAGGGATGGTTTTACTTTTGAGACTTTATTTTGTTACAAAAAACTAGGGATTAATATACATATTTTTAGTGGCATATTCTTTCTAATGCATTTTAAAACCCACGTTGTTAGGCAAGGACCAACCGGAGTTGTCTTAAAACAAAAAACAAAATCACCACACACATTCAAAAGTTGTGTTCTAATTTTATTTAATAAATTTTTTCAAAAATTTGAATGCCATTATTTTGTAGATGTTTACTAAGACTAAAGCAGATTATAGGGAATAATTTTATACAAATTGCATAAAAATCTTACTGGCAATAATAAAAAAAACAGGTGCGTCCACAAATTTGTATCTTGCATTAATTTCCTTTCAAGATCGTTTGACAATGTTTGGACCAAATGGAAGTCTGCCCGGGCATAAAATTATACTTTAGATGGTAGTGTATAAGGACGGGTTTGATCCTAGTTGGTTGAAATATAGGTAACTAATACAAACCGCGAGGTCTCATACTCTCCAAACTGATGTATTATTTTTAAAACCACCTTCAAACTGTCTGTAAGAAAGCTAACGTACGTACAATTGATTATTGTTCATGAATAGCGAAGCTTAGAGGATGAAAATTATGAATAGATTATGGATGTTGCGATAAATATATTAGTAAACTGAAAAATGACACATCCATCATCGAGATTGTTCCTTGAAATTTCGATGGTAACGCATTGGCGTTTTAAGCCAAGGGTACCAGGTTTGATTCCCTTGTCCAGATGTCATCTTTAATTTTACAAGCAATCAAACTGAAGCCTAGTTAACACTAGGAGACCTGCCTCAGTGGCGTAGTTGGCTAACTCGCTAGTCGTGTTGAGCTCAACCGCTGAGGACGGGGTGATCGAGGTTCGAATCTCGGTCGGGTGAACTGGGGGGGG
>CABFOW010001891.1:48866-71654 GCA_902141385.1 Timema californicum
ACTCACAGAAGGCCAGACCAAGTGCCAGCCGCTACTCACAGAAGGCCAGACAAAGTGCCAGCCGCTACTCACAGAAGGCCAGACAAAGTGCCAGACGCTACTCACAGAAGGCCAGGTCGTAATCCCCGGTGACGGTCTGTAGGTAGTTGCCGTCCGTGCTCCAGTCCATGTGGTTCAAAGCTTGCGTCCCTCTGATCTTGTTGGACTTCTTGTAGGAGAACCCGTCCCGACTCACCCGGAACAGATAGACGCTCCCGTTCTGTGAACCGATGGCGATCATGTCTCCCGCTAGAGGGAAAACAATTTAACATCCGGATAAGTGCCGGCATCCAGCGAGACGGGGCGAGGGAGGGGAGTTTCGGATACACGCTCAACCGGGAAATAAGACACCAGTACACTATTAACCAGGATATTAAATACACGATTACCTGGGTATATATATCTGTTATCCGGGGTAGTTATATATATGAGACTACCCCAGATAACAGACACAATTTGACAGTATATCACATACACAATTATCGTGTCTGTTATCCGGGGTGTGTATATATATATATATATATGAGACTACCCCGGATAACAGACACGAGTTGACAGTATATCACATACACAATTATTGTGTCTGTTATCCGCGGTGTATATATATATATATATATATATATGAGACTACCCTGGATAACAGACACGAGTTGACAGTATATCACATACACAATTATCGTGTCTGTTATCCGGGGTGTGTATATATATGAGACTACCCCAGATAACAGACACGATTTGACAGTATATCACATACACAATTATCCGGGATATCGGACACACGGTTAACCGAGATATCAAATACATTATAAATAATGGATAATAGATTGGATACAGATTATCCAATATATTAGATACACTTTTAACCGGGATATCAGATACACGATTACTCTTGTATTAGATATACAATCAACCTGGGTTTTAGGTATGTGCTAAACAGAAATATTAGATACACGTTTAACCGGGATATTAGATACACGATTGACCGAGGTATCCTACAGAGCTCAGTGTGTGTAAGGGAATGTGCCTGCTACCTGGGTTGTATCCTATACAGCTCAGGGGGGAACCGCACACCCGTATCGTGGCCGCGGGGGCCCCACTTTCCGCGTTCAACACAACCAGGTGACCTTCGGTGCTGCCCGCAGCCAGCGCCACGCCGAAAGGGTGGAAGCTCAGCGAAACACACTCGTACGCGATCTGGAACAAACACACGCGTGTGCCATGTAACACACATACTTGATACATGTAATGCACATACTTGATACATGTAACGCACATACTTGATACATGTAACGCACATAATTGATACATGTAACACACATACTTGATACATGTAACGCACATACTTGATACATGTAACACACATACTTGATACATGTAACGCACATACTTGATACATGTAACGCACATACTTGATACATGTAACACACATACTTGATACATGTAACACACATACTTGATACATGTAACACATACTCGATACATGTAACGCACATACTTGATACATGTAACACATACTTGATACATGTAACACACATACATGATATATGTAACGCACCCTGGCGTGAGATACAGTTCAATCTTCGTAGGAAGAGTCTTATCTGACAGCTAGAAAAGCTACCAGATATAATTTCACATATATGCCATACGTCAAGTCTTGTGATCTTCAGCTTTAGCACCGCGTCTTACTACCCATTAGGGTTATACGCCTATGTACTAAATTACGCTAATGATTTTAGGGGTTGAGAAGGATACATTTAGAGGAAGTGTACCTACATTTGCGTGGAGTAAGAAGGAGAAAGTATTTAGTAAAAAAAATCACCCTCGGTGCACCTAACTGAGATTTGAACCTGGATCCCCCCATCATCAGTAGCGCGTTAGACCACGCGGCCACTGAAGTATTTATGGATATTAGCTTCACCTTAAAAATAACACTTATAATATAGTTAATATTGATCAACTTTGGATATGAAACTATATTTATACACATGGCTTGGAAAATGATCGATCATATTTTTAATTGATGCAAAAAGGTTGCATCGTGCGCTGAGATGAAAGTAATCGACATCATGAAGCAAACGCACCTAACACCTGGGAATGACCTGCCATGGTTGACCTTGTTGGTCTTAACTCAGGACCCAATGTTCGTAAGTTCAAACCCAGCTGGGGTCTACTGATTTTTATTGAGCGATGAAAATCCGCAGCACAACTTACTTCGATTGGGAAGTAAAGCCGTCGGTCCCATGTCGATTGTGACGTGTAAAATAACCCTGAAAGGTATATAAGATAACCTTTCCGGCAAAATTGGTAGGACCCTTTCTCTATTGCTCATAGAAAATTCTTGCTTGCCGATATAATCAGTCGGTCAAGAAAGTGCAGTTTGCATACTTCAAATAAAAATGACCTGCCATGATAAAAAAAAAGCGTTACTGTATAAATAGTCACCTGGGTGCTCCAGATGAGTTTCTGTCTGTTCCATAGCGCGATATTCTTGTCGTGGCCGGCTGTGGCGAACAGTTCGTCGTCGGGGTGTACGGCCAAACCCCACAGTTGCCGACCGTGACCAAACACCACCTACAATGACGTCACACGACAAATATATTTTGTGAAAAGTTTAAAAAACAAATTTCTTTCGACAATGATCCCTGGAGTTTTATACGATCAATCTTAATAAAAATTAATGCAATAAATCTTACACACCAAGGTTGTACTCAAATTCTTAAACAAATATTAAAGCGGAAGCCACAATTTCAGAAAGAAATACCATCTGTCGGCGGAAATTTTTTGAGTTTAAGCCAACAGATTTTTATTTTGTTTAAGAAAATGGTTGATCTTCCCAAAATGGGGGTTTTAACTGTAGATTTTCTATAAGAATCGCCGAATGATTGAACTTCCGCCACAAGAAAAAAACATCTCATTGATTCATTTTTAGCTCTCACTGAGGTTTGAACTCGAAGCCCCTACCTGGTTGAATCTCCTTTGTAGCGAGCCTTCCATGATGTTGTTCCTGGTGGTCCCTACATAGATGTTCCCGTCGTTCCTTCCCGGCCGTTGAGGATAGATGCTCCTCACCCCTCCTGCCGACTCGGGAAGCTGCAAACGAGACGAGTCGATAAAATAACAAAGATGTTGGTTGCACCCAACATTGATAACATTTTACCATATTATTGGTGTTATCTCCAGAGGTCCTGGGTTTGAGCACAGATCTTCTGTGAAGCAGTGGATCTAAGACGGGGTCAACTCAGTCTCGTGAGGACAAATGAGGAGCCATTTGAATAAATAATTAGCGTCTCCGGTCTAGAAAACTGAGATTAACGGCCGGAGGGCTCGTTGAGCTGACAAAATGACACCCTCTATCTGCAGAAATTGGCACTATTGCTGCCAACTGAAGGCGGTCACTCGGACTAATAATATGGAGTTATTTTTGTGTGCTATTTTATTGGTATTGATAAAATCAATCAAAAGTGTAAACTGTAGATCACGTGACTTCGTGAAAGTAGATATAGTAGTTTTTGTAAATGTCATAAGGTTCTTCCTATGAAAATCAGACAATTAATAGAGAGATTCTTCTCTGTTCAACTGCCCCGACTGATTAAACACTCGGTTATCTTCGGAAAATCTCGTTCTACGGCTCCGAGATTATTCACCACGTCCTTGTGTGTTTTTATAAATCCACTTGGAAGCAAAGAATGGTTTAACGACTACCTAAAGTAACCGCTGGTTCTTGTCTTCAGGATGGTGGCGATGACTGACTGACTGACTGACCTTGGTTTCTGTGATTTTCTTGTAGTTCTGCAAGGAGTCCCAGGCCACTATCTTGCGGTCTTTCTCTCCTCCGGACAGAAGGGAGCCTTCCGACAGCATCACGAGAGAGCTGATGCCTTTGTTGTGCGCCTGAAAAAAAACTCCACATTTCAACTATACTGACAATACCTCGGTCTGCCTGTCTGACCAGAACGCTGATGAAAGTCGAAAATCGACAAAAATTGAAGCTTGGTAGCCTTTATTTAGCTTGTAAATGCATCAGGTCTGCCAACAAACATATGTAACTAAGTATATAGCACTTGCTAATGCGTGAAATATCTAAACGCGATATGAACACCGTCACTACACTGTTACTGCAAAAATAACCATTTCAGGATAGGAAGACGCGTCATCAACACAGTAAAATATGCGGATGAGCTAGCATTGATAGCTAAAAATGAAGAAGAGTTGCAAGAAATGATCGACCTGCTGGTGAAGATAGGAAGAAGATATGGCATGAAGATCAACATTGAGAAGTAAAAATAGATGGCGATTTCAAGAAATGAAGAGCCGATGAAGAGTATAACACCGGCTAATAAGACGCGGTGTTAAAAATAAATGAGCCTGTGCAAATCAAAATTGGAGACCAGGATTTGGAAAGCATTGAGCAGTTCAAGTACCTGAGAAGTTCGACGATGAAGGATTCCTTCTGAACCAAGGAAGTTAGGTCGGGGATCGCCAGAGCCGAGGAAGCTTTCAACAAGAAGAGGTTACTGCTGACCAGCAAGTTGGAGTTTGGAGCTGGGGAAGAAAATGATTGAAATTCTACAATTGGAGCCTCACGCTGTTTGGAGCAGAAACTCGTACTCTCAGGCAGATGGAAAAGAAATCCTTGAATAGTTTTGATCTGTGATGCTGGAGAAAATTAGATGAACAGACAGGATGATAAATGAAGAAGTCCTAAGATGAGGTGATGAGAAGAGAACCATTTTGGATTACACACTCAAGATGGGCAGTGCAGAGAAGAAAATATTAAATTAATTTGAAATGCGGTGCTATAGAAATACGTTGAAATTAAAATGGGTCAATATAAGAAGTAAATGAAAAAGTTTAACCGAAGAATAGATGAAAAATGAATATTGTGGAAGATGTTAACAAAAAGAAGGGACATACTGATTTGCCACATCTTGAGACTTTAGGAACTGCTACAGATTGTATTAGAAGGATATATGGAAGAGAAGAGAAGCAAAGGAAGATACCAACTACGCTTCTTTGACCAGATTATTGAAGACGTTGGATGCAAGGAATGCCAAGTAGAAAGAAGATCAGAATAGAGAAAATTACAAACCATGCTTGATGACCATAGATGGATAGAATAATACTAAGATTTATAAAGTTTAAAATTCAGAACAGTTTCTAAACAATTTTAGACAAAACTAAATACAATCACAAGCTACATATATAAACCTAAATATTGAACAACTTTGTGTTG
Source organism: Timema californicum (assembly GCA_902141385.1). Taxonomy (NCBI): domain Eukaryota; kingdom Metazoa; phylum Arthropoda; class Insecta; order Phasmatodea; family Timematidae; genus Timema; species Timema californicum. The sequence continues at coordinate 54,139 of CABFOW010001891.1, forward strand.
ACTCACGTAGTTTTCATTATAATGTTGACTCATGATCATTCCCAGTGATGACGTAATTGTTACGTATTAAAATTAAATAGTTGATTTGATAAATATTATTTTAAATTTATGAACGAATGAAAGGTTAGGTTAAGGTCGGTTAGGTAAGAACCATGATAACTATTTTATAAACTATCGAAGGTTTGAAGAGGGAACCACCATATATATATATCCTGAATTCTCCTAATACTTGGGAATTTTACAGGATTATGCAGGAAGCACTAACCAACTGAAGGGCTGAATGTATCCCTAACTGCGGATGGGCAGGAATCACATCAAACATACTTTAAAGTTGTTCACCTAAGAAGAAGAAAGTAGGCTACATTAATCTGCCCCTGAGTCATCGGTGGATGTGATGTCAATGGTAGTTTATGGTTTGTCAATTATTTCCACACGTCCATCACAGGCTCGGCCTTAAGATATGGGTGAAGAATGACCCCGAGCACGAGACGAATACTGGGTGGCTCAATAGTAAGAGCATGGGTGCGTTTAGCCAAGGTCTTCCGGGTTTCAAATGGACAAGTTCTTCTTCTACGCGTTCTGACTCAGCAATGTGTGCGAGATAGCTCAGTACATAACTTACTTATGATTAGATATAAAATAAACTCGACTATATATATATAGCTTATTTTTTATATATATTACCTCAAACTCCATCCGCACAAAGTAAGCGCCATCGCTGTCGACGGAATAGATGGTGATGAATCCATCCCCATCAGCTGTCACTACGTCTCCATCTTGCTCGAACTGAATACTGGTCACGTGGGTTCGGGATGGCTAGGGGAGAGAGGGATGAGTGACGTCATTGGTGATCAGTACACTTGTAGGATACAGGGGGGAAACGGGGGAAGTCACTTAACACATATTTTACAGAACATTAACTTTTATATCTCAAACACTATAAGTAGCCTGGCAAATAATGTTTTATATTCATTTAAATATGACAAGAGATCTCTTTCAATGATACTCTAAAAAAGGATTAGAAAAGTCCCATGATTGTCTAACAGATGGCAGCACTAAAGACATTCGAGTTAAAATAGTACTTTCCTCTGTACCTTTCAATTGAAATAGAGGACTATAAATACCTTGTACACGAATACTTTGTTAATTATAATAATGAAACCCACATCGGGGAGCAGGTGTACTAAGGCGTAAACTTAGTTTGGTCTGATTGGCTGCTAATTTTAAGGTTAGGGTTCAAATCCCAGCTAGGTATACTGAGGTTGTTTAAGTTACAAATAATTCAGCTCGAATGTTATGTGAGGGACTCACCACTAAGAGTAGACTCAATTGAGAGACAGACTATTTACCAACAATATATCTTATTGAATGAAATACAAAGTGTTGGTTATTAAAGCATTTACAATTACTACTAATTTTAGCACTACATATTTTTTTCCAAACAATTCGTTATCTGAATTAAAATATCTAAGTAATTTACTAAACCAAACTTCATTACGGACTCATCCATCAAACACGTAACGCTTTTGAGGGAGGGGGGGACAGTTATAGTGTAGGTATACTTGGTGGTCCCATGGGGTGAGAGGAGATGTATCACTGTTTAATGTAACACAGATCTTATACTTAAATAATAATATTGAAAAAACTATTTTAGCTGTCAATGTATTCACTGTTAGTTAATATATTCATGCATAGCATCCGATTATAATTAGTATTTAAACTTCGAGTTTCTCTTTTGGTGGTCACAAAATCTCCACCGTTAAAAAATTACATTTACTCCCGAGGTAGATTGTAACACAGATTGGAGGGGTCAAACTAAATATCTATTTGATGTTACATGGGGATGTCGGGAGTTATAAAGGTATAAAAAGGGGGGAAAAGCATAACGTGGTTTATGGATGACCCATATATAGATTACAACAATTACTTACCACAACTGTATCAAGTGTAGTATATTGATATTACGGCGCCAATAAGATCGAACGAACCTTTTCAACACCCCGTGTATTTTATGATGATACACCCTGCATTACAGAACTGTATCAATTTCAGTATTATATTTATCTCACGGCGTCAGTAGTTAGAAGAAACCTCTTCAACGCCCCGTGTATTAATAATGCATCCCGCATTACACAACTGTATCAAGTGTAGTATTACATCTATCTCACGGCGTCATTATTTGTACATTTATATTATCATTTTTTTTATGAAGATAATAGTTAAGTTGTTTGAGAACTGATGGAAAAACAACACCAATGGTATAAAATCACCTTCATAGAAAGTCCCAATAGGATTAAACTCTGACCCTCGCGGTTCAAAGTGACAAGTGTTAATCACTCATTAAATCGTAGCTATTAAGAGCCCGTCCCACCCTAACGGACAAAACCTATATACACATACATATATTCATACTGTACATACATACATACATACATACATACATACATACATACATACATACATACATACATACATACATACATACATACAATACTGTACATACATATATACATACTGTACATACATACATATATATACATACTGTACATACATACATATATACATACTGTGTATACATATATAGCTACATATATAAATCCATACATATACCCATACATACATACATACTGTGCATACTTACATGCATATATACATACATATATACATATTGTACATAATTATATGCATAAAAACACCGTTCCCTTACGGGGTTATCAATTAACTGTGAATATAGCTAAAAAAAACTTCGTACTTAATCCATTCTCACTGTCTCCACACTTCCCTCGCCCTGAATACTCCCTTAACTTCAACAACATACATACACCGAGTCATACATGTTATTTTATTCTTAAAACTCATAATGTCTTTCTTTCTCACACATTTGTCTACAGGATTCATCCACGTCTTACATGGCCTACCCCTTCCTTTTGATCCACTATTTACAATATTTAACCTAAGCGCACTATCTCAGCCACATAGAGAACCACCTTAACCCCCCTGCGCGAGGTAATCTGAACTGGAACATAAGTCAGTGTCGCCCTCACCGGCTTGATGATGTCCGTGCGCTCAAAGAAACCATCCTTGCGTCTGGTCCAGAAGGTGAGGTGACCTTTGCCGTGCGTGATGAGAAGGTTGTCGTCCAGGGGATGGAACGACGCCCCCGTCAGGTCGTCGTGAAGCGTCTGCAACACAAGCGCCCCGGTGGGATCAATGGGGACACAACGTGCTATGTCTCTGCAGGTCACATCAAAACTCAGGCACAAGATGGCGTACTACCATTGGCCGGGAGAAAATATATTCTACAGTGTCTTGTGCTATTCATCAGGATTCCGGAATTGGTGTCCTTGATTACTACTAGCATTGAAACAATCTAGACACCCGCCTCGGTGGCGTAGTTGGTTAACGCACTAGTCGTGTAGAGCTCGACTGCTGAGGACGGGGAGATAGAGGTTCGAATTTCGGTCGGGTGAACTGAGGGTGTTTTTTTACTAAATGGTTTTCCACTCTCCCTCCACGTAAATGCGGGTTCACTTCCTCTAATTCAACCTTCCCAATTCCTAATCCATTAGCGTAATTAGTACTTAAAGCGTATAACCCGAACGGGTAGTAAGACTAGGTGCTAAATAATAATAATAATAATAATAATAATAAATAATCTAGAATATATATTAATATAATTATTTTTAATATCTCAATTTCTAGATTTAAAATCGCTGAAAGTTCTGGTATTTAAAACAAACTACGTAGTTCAGAATTGGGAGATTTTTAATTGTGTTCATTAGTCTACCTACCGTTTCATTTAGGTACCGAAAAGTATTAAACTTGTTCAAAATGCATGCCCTTTGTTCGAGTAATTTAACTCAGATTAAGAATGACTTTTATTTTTTATTATTCACACTTTTTTTTATATAATTTTAGAAAAGGTATTACAGTAAAATAAATAAATACAATTTTAAATGCTGAGGAGTCGGAATCTATAACAGGAATCAGGTCATCTATAGTTATTTAAGATATTGAGTAACTTATACTAATGCTTCTCAGCTCTACTTCAATCCATATTAAATAATATTATTTAAGGGCACCATTCCGGTAAACAAGAAATTGCCGCGCAGATGTTAATCTTTAACGCAATATATAATTCTATAATGTGTTATTTCAAAATACGGTTCACGCCAAAATAAAGTCTAAGGTTTTCAACAGGCCTCTTTTCCCTTAAACATCCTTTAGTTTGAGTTTTATTAATAAAAAAAACCCGGTGAAAATATGACACTAGCTCATTTTAAACGACTTTTAAAGCATTGTAGTATTTTAATAATTCAGTTTAAAATTAATCAATCTTATTAGTTTTATAAAAGCTTTACCAAATTTTGTTTCCATTCTTAGTCCCCTAATGGTAAAATCCCTTCAGATACCCACGATACAAAATAGAAAACAATACTATATGAACTAGTCGCTCGGTAAATTACGCGAAAAAGTGTAGTTTTCAAAACTATTCCTCCCTACTAAACCCCTAAAAAAATTATAATATTCCGCCAATTAAAAACAAATGATACGGTGCACTGCACATACTTTCTCTTTCTTTTATCTTAAAACGGAGACTTTACTTAAAACTCATAAGATATGGAAAGCGAAATAATTTACATTGTTGTAGAAACACTCCACCAAAGACCATAAATGAATTAATAAAAATTGTTACATAAACATTAAGAAAATTGGAATATTTCGGTCCTTCAAAGAGCATAAAAATCAATATAAATTTCAAAGTGCTTCATAAAAAAATTTAAATTTTTGTTATAGCTCAGAAACTATTGGTTTTATAAAAATATATAGTTCAAGTACTTTAAATTTTAAAACAACCTTACAATGTTAAGTTATTTTGTATCTGAAATAGTTAGAGATATATGATAAAAATTGGAAATTTACACTTATGTAAAGCACCCTAATTTTAACGGAAAAATTAGAATAGCCATTTTTTTTGTGTAATGTTAAACAATACTTAGATACAGAATTTAATCAGAATCGTTAAAGAGGAGTTTGATAAAATCTACCTTTACTACTACCAAACTACCCTTAATTTTAGGGTTGGATATGTAATTCCAAAATTCCTTCGGAGGAATTTTATGATCCCCCCAGATACTAAGTTTTAGCTGAATCGGTAAAATGGTTTCGGATCTAGGCTGAGATACAGACAGACAGATCAAATCGTGAAAACAACTTTTTCGCTTTCAACATTTATCAAAATCTCGAATTAGATTTTTTTGACGATCACAATACTACTCTCTCCGAGGGGTCAAGGGAAACTAATAACAGGATCGATTTTTGCTTTCAACCCTGTAGTCTTTTGGCTCGAAAACAATTGAAAACTGAATAATAAAATAATTTAATCAGAATTTCCATACGCTACCAATATATCTTCGCCAGGCCGGATACTGTACTAATTATATCCGAGGGGCAAGAGGAGCAACCTTGACCCTAGACAGGATAGTCCCCCCTACCCCGTCACCCTCTTAAGTCAACGTGACCTTGGGCTAAGGATCAACCATCGATCCACGATAGAGGAGTAAGGGCGGTGGCACAATGTTGGAGGAAAATAATATTAATATGTGTTTTGAATGGAATGTGCTTATAAAACGATAAATTCTCAGTTTAAAAATTGTGTGTTGTGGTGAAGGTCTCTTTTTTAACCTGAAATGAAACTTGAAACAAGTGAATCAAAGTCTTATTTGAAGTCGAAGGCAAGGTTTTTGGGGTTGTCACATAGCACAACTTTTAGTTTTTAAATTATCCATCAAGTGCATTTACAGTGGGCAACGAGAAAGACTTGATTCTTCGTTACAAATCAAACTGGATCGGACACACCCATAGGAGGAACTTTATTCTCCATGACGTCATAGAAGGAAATGTAGAGTGAAAGAGGAACTTAAGAGGAGGAAGATTCAAATATTGGATGACTTGAAGGAAAGAAGAAAATCCTGGCATCTAAATGCGAAGGCAGTAGACATGGCGCATTAATGGTTTAATTTCGCCGATAAAAGGAATGGATCCAACGTAAGACAGAACACATAATAATAATAATAATAATATTGAAATAAGTCTTTTAAATTTTGTTTTCTCTCTAATTATATATATATATATATATATGTATGTACATATGTGTGTATGTAATCAAATAAGATCCTAGGTTTTACATCTTGTTGCGCAAATATTAAAATATTTAATATCGAGCCTCTTTCAGAAAAAAGGTTTTCCGAGCCCTTGGACCATGCCATGGAAGTTATAAGTCGATTCAATGGACATCAAATGTGTAAACTAGAGCAATATATTTAAAATATGGAGTAATTATTTTCAAAAATGATTCCCGATTTCTTCCCAACTAGTTCAAATCATTTATAAATAAAAAATAAAAGCTTATACACTGAAATTAAACTTTTTTTTTTCCAATTATACACGCACGGGGGATAACTTTTCAATTCCGATTACAATTAGAATAGGAGTATATTATATTCTATCTAGATTAATTTTTCATTAAATTTTTTTATTTGAGATATTTAACGTGCATATTATGAACTGACTGATCATATAAACACAATACTTACAAACTAACTTAAATATAAAACAGACACAACACCCGTACCACCAGCCATTAATTCATCAATGTTAATGGGGAAACCTCAATTTCACAAATGATAGGTTTTTTTAGGTCATGCTAAGAATCGAACTCAGGATCATTAGTTCAGTAGGTAGACATGCTACCGACAGAGATAAGTTGTTGGACTTATTCTACTTGGATTTAAAATTTAAATTTCTAAAATTTAAAGTTATAGTTAAGAGCTGTAATTGAGAAAAATAATAAAAATGGGCATATGCTAGGTATAACGGGGCAGCGAGTGCCCAGTAAAGCTGGATGTTAAAAGTGTCCTCTTACCGCCACCTTCCCTAGGAGATGCCCCCACTGCCATTGCCACACGGACAGAATCCTCTCCCTACCCCCGTCAACGGCCAACACGTAGCTCCCTCCGTTCTGAAACATACAACACCACGTCAACCTCAGCCTTTCGTTGGACCTGCAGTTTACAGAAACACCAACTCGACCTCCCACTTCCGTCAGACGTGCGAAGCACAAGAGATTGGGACTATTTCTCTAACTCTGGGGTTATTAACCTTGTTAAGTTTACAGACACCCCAATGTATTCCCGTAACTGCTGAGCCAGACTGTCGAAATCATCATCACCATCATCAGTCGTATTAGGTAGCAGTATGACTTCAAAATAGGTTACTAGTTTGGTTTTACTTTTCAAATGGACAGCTAGGGACAGAGCAGCTGAAAGAAAGTTATAAGGATTTTATCATATTTATTTATAGAAAAAAAAGGCAAATCACACTCCTCCTACTACTAGTACTACCTCTTCCTCCTACCTCTTCCTTCTACTAGTGCCACCTCATTCTCCTAAATAATCCTACTACCTTCTCCTACCTCTTCGTAACTACTTCTCCTACTACCTACACCTCATACTAATACCACCTTATTCTCCTACCTACACCTACTGCCTCCTCCCATCTATTTCTCCTACTACCTCCTCCTCCGACTACCTACACCTAATAATACTACCACATTATTTGCTTACTTCCTCCTTCTACTGCCTTCTTCTTCTCATACTAGTACCACCTCATTTTCCTATCTACTTCTACTGCCTCCTCCCACCTACATCTCCTACTACTTGTATCTCCACCTACTACCACATCCCAATTCTACATACTCTTCCTCCTAATAATTAGTCCTCATACTACCTACTCATATGACTACCTACACTATCCTCCTCCTACCTACTCTTATCCTTACTACTACCACCATTTCATACTTTTACCTCCTTCTCTGAATACATTATCCTACCTACTCCTCCTACTTCTAACACCCCATCCTCCTACCTACTCCTCTTACTACTACAACCTATTCCTACTACTTATACCCCCTCCTACTACTATCTACTCCTCTTCCTGATTTCAGTACCACCCCCTCCTATGTGCCCTCACCAGCTGCGAGAATGCGACAGCAGACACCCCCAGGTCGAACTCCCCCATGCCGAACACGTACAGGGTGAGCAGCGTCTCCGTGCTCCAGATACGGATGTGGGCCTGGGTCTTCCGGTTCCGGCCGGCGCGCTGTCCGGACGCTACCATCTCCCTGGAAGGGTGCAGGTCCATGCTGGAAGGGGGGACACAGGAGACATTAAATGAACACACCTCGTCACGGTGCGAGGAAACACACACACGAGCCAACACTTGAGGTCCAGATGGACTCAGGGAGTCTCACCTTCGCGGCTAAGAAGATAGAGGAGATGATTTGCATGTAGGTGGGCACGGGTTTGACACCCAAACTAAAGTACCAGCCTTAGCTATATTTGTCATCATCAACATCAATGATAATAATTAATAATGATAATAATAATAATAATAATACTGATAGTAATAATGATGATAGTGATAATAATAATAATGATAAACATATTGATAAAAATAAAGATAATAATAAAAAGATGATAGTAATGATAAGAATAAAGACAATAATGATGATAAGAATGATAAAAAAATGATAATAATAAAAGATGATAATAATAATGATAATAATAAATACAGTAATAATGATGATAATTATAATAATGATAAAAATTAAGATAATGATAATAATAATAAAAATATGATGATAGTAATAATGGTAAAGTAAAGATTATAATAGTAGTAATGATAATAATATAGGCAGTAATAATGATGATAATAATGATAATAATAAATATAATAATAATGACAATAATAATAATGATAATAATAATGAGGATTAAAGAGTCAACGTGTAGTTTCTAAACCAAGTAGTGCTCATTATATCGGCCTTCTAACAAGCTTAATCCAGTTATAAAATTTACTAAAATAATTTTCAGGTGTTCATAAGTAAAGTCAAGTGATCAGTGGATGTAACGTTTCATAGATCATATCAATACTTAGGAAATACTACGACTAATATTATAAAGTTAAATACTCTTGATGTTGATAACCAAAAATAGGTTTATATTTGTAACAAAGCTCTTGTGAGAATCCTTGTTTAAATTAAAATGGTATATTCTGAATAAAAAAACTAAGACAGGCATCAGTGGATGAATAATAATATTTTTTACGATAAAGAGCTGTCTTGGACTTTCAGCCCACTCATTTATTAAGGTTGACGTACTGTGTAGTTTATCTGTGACTCACCACTGAATGTATTGTGTAGTTTATCTGTGACTCACTACTGAATGTACTGTGTAGTTTATCTGTGACTCACCACTGAATATACTTTGTAGTTTATTATGACTCACCACTGAATATACTTTGTAGTTTATTTATGACTCACCACTGAATGTACTGTGTAGTTTATCTGTGATTCACCACTGAATGTCCTGTATAGTTTATGTGTGACTTACTACTGAATGTACTGTGTAGTTTATCTGTGACTCACTACTGAATGTACTGTGTAGTTTATCTGTGACTCACCACTGAATGTCCTGTATAGTTTATGTGTGACTCACTACTGAATGTACTGTGTAGTTTATCTGTGACTCACCACTGAATATACTTTGTAGTTTATTATAACTCACCACTGAATGTACTTTGTAGTTTATTTATGACTCACCACTGACTGTACTGTACAGTTTATCTGTGACTCACCATTGAATGTCCTGTATAGTTTATCTGTGACTCACCACTGAATGTACTCTATATTTTATGTGTGACTCACCACCGAATATACATTGTAGTTTATTTATGACTCACCACTTAATGTACTGTGTAGTTTATCTGTGACTCACCACTGAATATACTTTGTAGTTTATTTATGACTCACCACTGAATATACTTTGTAGTTTATTTATAACTCACCACTGAATCTACTGTGTAGTTTAGCTGTGACTCACCACTGAATATACTTTGTAGTTTATTTATGACTCACCACTGAATGTAATGTATAGTTTATCTGTGACTCACCACTGAATGTCCTGTATAGTTTAGCTGTGACTCACCACTGAATATACTTTGTAGTTTATTTATGACTCAGCACTGAATGTAATGTATAGTTTATCTGTGACTCACCACTGAATGTCCTGTATAGTTTAGCTGTGACTCACCACTGAATGTAATGTATAGTTTATCTGTGACTCACCACTGAATGTCCTGTATAGTTTATCTGTGACTCACCATTGAATGTCCTGCACATTCTGACTCACCACTGAATGTCCTCCGTGTGTCCCGTGTAATGTCTCTGGGACTCCTCGTCTCTGTCGTAGAGCACCGCCACCCCCGCCACGAAGTACAGTAGCTCCCCTGTCGGCAGGACCCACAAGTTCCGTCGCGAGTCTGTGCCTCTGTACCCGTAACTTTACGCGAACCAGTCAAGGAATATAGTCACAACAGTGATAAATGTACTAGCGCGACATAAAACATTCGGTACATAATAAAGCCCCGTCTACATGTTCTGGTCGGTGACCTGGCGGTCTAGAGGTAAGGTGTCAGACTTCTGTGCTGGCGGCCGGGGTTCAATCCTCGGTCGTGGCACAGATTTATCTGATTACCAAACCCTTCCTTCAGCTCTGAAGAGACATCTTGTGAATGTGGGGAATGCCAGGCCTCCCCCGTGGTTCGGATTCCACGTTAAACTGTAGGTCCTTCATTTCATCTCACAATCACCCTACCATTGCACATTAGCGTAAGTGCGTATAACCCGAACGGGTAGTAAGACGCGGTGCTAATAATAATAATAAATACATGTTCTGTATCTGTAAGAAGAAATTTATTCCACAGTAGACGATTGCTCTTTACACTTTTTCCCTATCAATAAGGTCCGTAGTCCTTAAAAAGAGATTGAATACATAGTAACAGATCACTCTGTTCACAGAGTCTCAATCCAGTCAATAGTACTTAGCACTCTAACCAGCTGCGTGGTGTGGTACTCGGTGCACATGGCTACGGGCCTAGGGGTTCCGAGTTCGATTCCCGGCTGGCACCTTGGGTATTTTACCCAAAAAGGGGAGTTACCCCAACGGTCACCAGGGCTTGGTTAATTAGGCTTAAGCTTGGTTGTGTTTCCAATGGTTCCAACTTTCATACTCACTATCACCCTTATACTCAATATCACCCTCATATTCACTATCACCCTCATACTCACTATCACCCTCATACTCACTATCATTCTCATACTCACTATCACCCTCATACTCACTATCAGTCTCATACTATCAACCATCACCTTCATACTCACTATCACCCTCATACTCACTATCATTCTCATACTCACTATAAGTCTCATACTATCACCATCACCTCATCTCGTCAGAACATGGAAAACTCCCCACAGAAAGGATGTACGATTAGTACATTCGGGCGTCTCTTGGGCAACGGTACATTAGTTTAGGATAGTATTGCAACGACGGATATAGCCCAGACGCGCAATATTATTACTTATCAATCTATAGAAGTATTAAAAAAAGAACAATTGGTGAAACTATTGTTTGTTACATTCTGTTTTTTTACATTTCTTGTCAAAAGGCAGGAGGTTAACACTTTACTGACCGAGCGAAATCACACATTTTCTGACTGTATACTTTTCCTTATTTCCACACTAATATTGTTACTACTGGTTAAAATTGTTACTAAATATTTGACCTCATCAAACCTAAAAATAAGATGTTTTTTCGAAGTAATCACGAAATTATCGTCCTCAATCTGTGTGATCATGTACTCAGTATCCTCAAAGCTCATTTCCAAACCTATTTCACTGACGATCGCTAGCTGATTTTGGGCGCAGATCTCTCTTAAATGACCTTCTCATTTCTACCCAATAATATAAGTACAGTATAATCAAAGGCGAATCCCCGTTAATAGGACATAATATCGTCTCTCAAATATTATTATTATTAGCACCGCGTCTTACTACCCGTTCGGGTTATACGCACATACGCTAATGTGTAATGGTAGGGTGATTGTGAGATGAAACGGAGGACTTACAGTTTAACGTGGAATCCGAACCACGGTGGAGGTCTGGCATTCCCCACATTCACAAGATGTCTTGTCAGAGGTGAAGGAAGGGTTTGGTAATCAGATAAATCTATGCCGCGACCGAGGATTGAACCCCTGCCGCCAGCACAGAAGTCTGACACCTTACCCCTAGACCGCCAGGTCTCAAATAACCCTTGTTTTAAAACGTATTAATAAAATAACTAAAATCTCACACCCCACGAATGAAAACCAATTCAATGTGACGTGTGTTTCGGCGTGGTACCTACAGGTTCCAAACCACACTGGGACACTATAAGGTAGTACGAAGAGTTGTTGAGCATGTGTCCTCGACCTTAATACACAAATCGTATATTTCAACCAAATGCAACCCTTAGTCACCAAAGGACGCCACCGGGAAACCGACAAGGTTTTTTTTTTTGCGAGTCAAAGTATAATACTGTTGCAGGGTTCGGCCCTAGTTGGTGAATGGACAGAGTATCACCTCAAAATCATGCCATAATCTCTAGAACCCAACCTTTAGACCAACAGACACTCATCACGAATCATCAAAAAATCAACGATATACATTAAACTCTTCACTTCCTCAACCTCAAATCCTAAATATATATAATTAAAGGTCCTTTTCAACTGAAAAAATGCACCTTCATTCAAATACACCGAGTTTTCATTAATCAAAGGGTAAATAATTCATCATTATGAATTGTTTTTCAATCTGTGGTCAGATCAGCTTAGTTGTTTTTTTTACAGCATCATTTCATCGGTACCACTTCATTAAATTGAAAGATACAGGGGGGAAGGGGGGAAAATAACACTATACACATTTTCCAGGACAAAAACTTTTATATTTCAAATCCCTTTAAGGACTCCAGCAAATACCTTTATTAATTTAAAATGTCATATAGCTCTTTTAACGATAATCTAAAGTGTATTCAATACAAGGGTCTCATGATTGTCTAACAGATGGCAGAACTAACTTAGTTTGAGTTAAAATGGGACTTCCTTCCCTTTTCCCTCTACCACTTAATCTATTATCGTCCCTCATACCACGGAGATAAAGGTATTTATTTATTTACACTATTTATCCCAATTCCTAACACGCAGCTCGGGACCTAAATCTACAACTTAAATTAACATTAAATCTTTGCTATTTTCTTTTTTAAATACAATGATAAGCTTAGAATAAGCACCCGGTGACCTGGCGGTCTAATGGTAAGGTATCGGACATCTGTGTCCGGGGTTCAATCCTCGGTCCTGGCACGGATTTATCTGATTGCCAAACCCTTCCTTCACCTCTGACAAGACGTGGTATTAATCACAACTTGTGAATGTGAGGAATGCCAGGCCTCCACCGTGGTTCGGATCCCACGTTAAACTGTAGGTGTTCCATTTCATCTCACAATCACCCTACCATTACACATTAGAGTAAATGCGTATAGCCCGAACGGGTAGTAAGATGCGTTGATGATAATAATAATAATAAGCACCTAAATCTAAATGTCCTATTTGTCCTTCTTTCCTATACCTATCCTACTATTTGATCCACCCCGGGTATATGATCACCCCCCCCCCCGTTACCCTGCCCCACTGGGTGTCCCCAGATCGGTGAGAGCCCCAACGGGGGTGGCCATACTTCTCTCCACCCCCTGGGGAGCCAGGGGAGAGTTCACTCCANCGTTACCCTGCCCCACTGGGTGTCCCCAGATCGGTGAGAGCCCCAACGGGGGTGGCCATACTTCTCTCCACCCCCTGGGGAGCCAGGGGAGAGTTCACTCCACTTACTACCCACAAAATCATCACCAATCGACTTATAAACTAACTTAACCTAAAGACAAAGATATGAAAATTCAACCTGTAACCTATAAATCAAAATCGGTCTAAACCCTCCCAAACTGGTTTAGCTCCTCTGCCAAATCTACTTAGATGGCCGCATGGTCTAAGTTATCACACTCGTAATAGACTGGAATGCCGATGACGGAGAGGTTGAGGTTCGAATCCTGGTCTGGTGTACTGAAGGTGGTTTTCCCCTAAATTGTTTTCCACTCTCTTTTCACGCGAATGATAGTACACTTCCTATACATTCAACCATCTTAATATATTATTATTATTATTAGCACCGCGTCTTACTACCCGTTCGGGTGTTACACACTTACGCTTATGTGTATTGTTAGGGTGATTGTGAGATGAAATGGAGGACCTACTATTTAACGTGGAATCCGAACCACGGTGGAGGCCTGGCATTCCCCACATTCACAAGCTGTCTTGTCAGAGGTGAAAGAAGGGTTTGGTAATCAGATAAATATTTGCCGGGACCGAGGATTGAACCCCGGACCCCCAGCACAGAAGTCTGACACCTTACCCCCCTAGACCACAAGGTCACTGTGTAATTAGTACATATGTATATGTTCTAAACGGGTAGTAAAAGGGGGTTAGGGGGGGGGTAAAAAGCTTGTGAAGGATACACCCAGTTGAGTTGCAGTCTTTTCTCCGGCGGCGTATTGTCGTAAGGTGGGTGGTGCAGCGGGGGGTAAAACGTTCGTCGGAGTCCTCGGATCGTCACCCGGACAGGCTCCTCTTTCATCACCTCCACCAACGTATAGTCTAGAAGGGACGAGATAAGAAAAAAAAAGTCGTAACTTCCTTTGGTAACAAAATAATAATATTCTCTCTGTAGAATACAATATGAGGTATCAGGATAAGGAAGATACATAAAAAAAGGACCAGGATATGTTTTAAGAGGGAGTAGAAAAAACAGACGTATCAGAAACTGCTTCCGTTCTCTCGTGTAACAACCTGAACACGACAGTCGATCTCTCTGGCAACCATGTTATACTATTCCAAACGTTTATTTTCATGGCGCATTTTATTTATTTCATTTTAAACAAAGAAATGATTTAAGACGTTTTGGACCCGCCTCGGGTGGCGTAGTTGGCTAAACGCGCTTGTCGTGTTGAGATCGACTGCTGAGGACGGGGAGATCGAGGTTCGAATCTCGGTCGGGTGAACTGGGGGTGGTTTTTCCTAAATGGTTTTCCACTCTCCCTCCACGCAAATGTGGGTTCACTTCCTCTAATACAATCTTCCCAATTCCGAATCCATTAGAGTAATTAGTATTTAAAGCGTATAACCCGAATGGGTAGTAAGACGTGGTGCTAAATAAAAAAGACCTTTTGGCAAATATAAGCGCTCCTTTAAAAGAGATGATCGGGAGTTACTCTCTATTGACTCGGCTTACCTTGCTTGGTTCCACTATGGTCTTGCCTACAAGATACGGCCATAGTGTAATCAGTCAAGGCGAGTCGACGCGCCACCCACCGTTTCCTCGCACGAGGTCCGTGTCGGCGTAGAGCACCCTCCCCCTGCTCTTGCTCCTGGCCCGGCGCTGTCTGCTGACGTCTCTGATGGTCAGATCCTCGACCAGGGGGCCGTGGGATGCCGCCCGGGACCTCGACCTCCTCACGGGAGACGACAGGCCGTAGTTGGAGCTCAGGTAGAACGTGTCCACGTCGGCGAACTCGTTTCTCAGCTGCGAGAAGCTGCGGACCTGCAACAGCGCACGTCACCAGTAGCTTACAAGGGGGGTCCACTAAACTCAGTACCAAGGGGGGGGGATCTGCTAAACTCAATACCAAGGGGGGATATGCTAGACTCAGTACCAAGGGGGTCCACTAGACTCAATACCAAGGAGGTCCGCTAAACTCAGTACCAAGGGGGGTCCACTAGACTCAATACCAAGGGGGTCCGATAGACTCAATACCAAGGGGGTCCGATAGACTCAATACCAAGGGGGGTCCACTAGACTCAGTACCAAGGGGGTCCACTAGACTCAATACCAAGGGGATCCACTAGACTTAATACCAAGGAGGTCCACTAGACTCAATACCAAGGGGTCCACTAGACTCAATACCAAGGGGGTCCACTAGACTCACTACCAAGGGGAGTCCACTAGACTTAATACCAAGGGGGTTCCGCTAGACTTAATACCAAGGGGGTCCACTAGACTCAATACCAAGGGGGTCCACTAGACTCACTACCAAGGGGAGTCCACTAGACTTAATACCAAGGGGGTTCCGCTAGACTTAATACCAAGGGGGTCCACTAGACTCAATACCAAGGGGGTCCACTAGACTCACTACCAAGGGGAGTCCACTAGACTTAATACCAAGGGGGTTCCGCTAGACTTAATACCAAGGGGGTCCACTAGACTCAATACCAAGGGGGTCCACTAGACTCACTACCAAGGGGAGTCCACTAGACTTAATACCAAGGGGGTTCCGCTAGACTTAATACCAAGGGGGTCCACTAGACTCAATACCAAGGGGGTCCACTAGACTCACTACCAAGGGGAGTCCACTAGACTTAATACCAAGGGGGTTCCGCTAGACTTAATACCAAGGGGGTCCACTAGACTCAATACCAAGGGGGTCCACTAGACTTAATACCAAGGGGGTTCCGCTAGACTTAATACCAAGGGGGGTCCACTAGACTCAATACCAATGGGGTCCACTAGACTTAATACCAAGGGGGTCCACTAGACTCAATACCAAGGGGGTCCGCTAGACTCAATACAAAGGGGGTCTGCTAGACTCAATACCAAGGGAGGGGGGTCCACTAGACTCAGTACCAAGGGGAGTCCACTAGACTCAGTACCAAGGGGGGTCCACTAGACTCAGTACCAAGGGGAGTCCACTAGATTAAGTACCAAGGGGAGTCCACTAGACTCAGTACCAAGGGGAACTCACAAGACTCAGTACCAAGGGGGGTCCACTAGACTCAGTGACAAGGTGTTTTTGAACAATTTGGAGACATGAGCGAACATGTTTACACTCTGGGATAACAATTATTAAACTTCTTGATAAAAGTTGGAGATCATTTGCAAGGAAATAAATTAGATTGACAACCCTAAACACTTTCCCATATGCTCTATAATAGTTTGGAACAAAATGTTTGTAACTACCCTTAAATACATTTTATACTAAATAAAAAACCAACAGGAATACAGCGCTATTTTAAATGTAAAATACTCCCCATATGCTCATTTTAAACTTGAGAACTGTAGCCTCTTACG
Source organism: Timema californicum (assembly GCA_902141385.1). Classification (NCBI taxonomy): domain Eukaryota; kingdom Metazoa; phylum Arthropoda; class Insecta; order Phasmatodea; family Timematidae; genus Timema; species Timema californicum. Next base: position 71,243 of record CABFOW010001891.1, read on the forward strand.
AATGGTTTCAAATGTTCAAAAACGCGTCAATAATAAACTACACATTAATGAATCTCCATCTCCTTGTCCCCAAAGATAGATATAAACTGTTATCTACCATTCAAAAACTCACCAGTTACGAATTATGAACAAAACCACTAAACAATTTTTTTTACAATGTCATATTTAAAAAATCAATCAATAGTAAACAACCCTTAATGAAACCCTCATGAAACAATTAAATTTCACGTTTGAACGAAATACATTGAGCAGTTTTATCTGTAGAAAGCGTATAACCCGAACGGGTAGTAAGACGCGGTGCTAAATAAAATAAAAATAAACAATCTGTAGTTTAAGTAACAGACAGACAGTCTCACACACACACACACACACACACACACACACACACACACACACACACACACACACACAC
>CABFOW010001891.1:72452-89754 GCA_902141385.1 Timema californicum
CCCTAATCCCACCGCCAACATCTAGGTGGGAACGGGGAAGTAGGAGAGGCCAAGTCACAGAAGGAAGAGCAGAACAACAGCTAATGCCTCCCCCCACGAAGTAATACCTAACGGTGGCTCCGTGGGGGAGTAACAGAGGCAAGGAGAAGAGGGTCAGGTTTTTTAGTCGGTAGGGGTTTGGTCAAGCCTAAATACGCCGCAAATCTTGGCGGCTTGTGGGCACTTTAACATCCAAACCGAGCCCGACAAACTGTGCGTAAAAGCATTTTTCCCCCCTCATAAAAAAAAAACACAAAAAAAACACACACACACATACACACACACACAGAAAAAAGAAATAACCCACTTTTTATAAGTTTGTGATCACCTAAAATGTCAAAATCCATCATAAACTTGAGGTTGAAAATTTCACTTGTACATCCCTTGTAGAAGACAAAAGAAAATTAGGGCTTCTCGCCTACTGATATATAAAAATGAAGTGGTGTTGTAAGTTAAAAGAATAAAATTTTAAAAAAACGAAGAAATTCCAAAAACCAAACTCAATTTCTATTTGTGTGAAAAGGCCCACTAGTGCTGCACCTTCTATAGAAACTGTTATTGGTAAATTATAATCAACATATTTTTCTACAGGTAATAAGTCTATTCCGAATTTTTGACTAAGCCTACTGTTTATTATTATTATTATTATTATTATTATTATGAAACTCATAACGTAATTTTTTATTACCACCCAAGTGACCTAGTAGTCAAGGGGTAAGGTGTCTGACTTCTGTGCTGGGGGTCCGGGGTTCAATCCTCGGTCCCGGTACAGATTTATCTGATTGCCAAACCCTTCCTTCACCTCTGACAAGACATCTTGTGAATGTGTGGAATGCCAGGCCTCCACCGTGGTTCGGATTCCACGTTAAACTGTAGGTCCTCCATTTCATCTCGCAATCACCCTACCATTACACATTAGCGTTAGTGCGCATAACCCGAACGGGTAGTAAGACATGGTGCTAGTAATAATAGTATTAATATTGTCACCCAAGAAACACATTAACTGTCGTATTCTATAAAGGCCTCAGCCTCTATCACTAACAGGGATAAGAAGACAGGGCCCTAAATTCTCCAAAAGCCCAGGGGTCCCAAATATCTTAATCCTACACTGGCATCATGTTTTTTTGATATATAACCGCGTCTTACTACCCGTTCAGGGTTATAAGCATATGCACTAATTACGCTAGTGGTTTTAGGAGTGGGGAAGGTTATATTTAAAGGAAGTGTACCCGAATTTTCCTGGAGAGAGAGAGATGCAAAAACACCCTCAGTATACCCGACTGAGGTTCGAACCTTGATCTCCCAGTCTTCAGCAGTCTAATCTATTGCGAGAGTAGCGTGTTGAAACCGAAGCGGGTGACATCATGTGTTGCCACAAGGTTCCGCCTGATGGTTTGCAATGATGTGTGCGTCAAATGACCCCATCGTTGTGGTACAAGATGAAGCATGGAATTTGATTACAATTCATATACAAAAAAAACCCACTTTAACTGGCCAATGCAAACGTGATTAATGTTCATCCATTCCTTTCGTACTGTAAAAATTCTTATAGAAATAAAAACTACTACTGTATTTATAAACTACAGAAGATTTCTACCACTGTCATCAAACCCAATTATTTATAGGCCTACTGTTCTATTGCGATAATTTTCAAAACTTTATAAGCACACCACTTAACCAGAATGGCTAAGCTTTTCGATAATTTTGGATTACTACCATGCAAACTAAAACTAGTTTTAAACCATTTACACGCGTGTTATGTATCGTGCTATACAACAGCGACTACAAATTTAGCTTACCTTTTTGACGGCGTAAGCGAGAGATTAATAAAATATACTATAACATCTTTTTCTCACAGCTACAGCCAATGAAGGTGACTTACCAGTTTAACCTATTGGGACAACAGAAAGATTCGTGATTTAAATCTGGTTCCATAGCTAATTTATTTACATATAGAGTTATTATTATTATTATTACTACCCATTTGGGTTATACGCACTTGCGCTAATGTGTAATGGTAGGGTGATTGTGTTATGAAATGGAGGACCTACAGTTTAACGTGGGATCCGAACCACGGTGGAGGACTGGCATTCCCCACATTCACAAGTTGTGATTAATACACGTCTTGTCATAGGTGAAGGAAGGGTTCGGCAATCAGATAAATCTGTGCCGGGACCGAGGATTGAACCCTGGACCCCCAGCACAGAAGTCTGACACTTTAACCCCTAGACCACCAGGTCAGCTTCTTTAGAGTTATTAAATACATACTTTAAAGCTGGCTAGTAAAACGAAAATTCATTTGATGCGTTAGAATTATACTAATTGAAAGTAAAATATCATTTGAAATTGCTTTTGTTTTGTAGAGTTAAAAAAAAAATTATTGATTGAGAGTTTACGAGGTTGATTTAGAAAATCTTCCTGATCCATTTGGAGTATTGCGTGCACTCAGCTCTTCGACTGATTGGTGTCACCCGCCCACTCTATCTGGGAGAAACCACATGATTCGTGATTAAATGCGGTAGCTTACTGTTGACTTCCGTACAAAATTTTTACTAGAGAGAGAGAACCGCCTCGGTGGCGTAGTTGGCTAACGCGCAAGTCGTGTTGAGCTGCTCGACTGCTGAGGATGGGGAGATCGAGGTTCGAATCTCGGTCGGGTGAACTGGAGGGGGGGGGGTCCCAAATTATTTTCCACTCTACCTCCACGCAAATGCGGGTTCACTTCCTCTAATTCAACCTTCCCAATTCCTAATCCATTAGAGTAATTAAATACTTAAAGCGTATAACCTGAACGGGTAGTAAGACGTGGTGCTAAATATTATTATTATTACTAGCGAGAGAGAAAGAGTCTACACATTTTGCTGGAAAAGTTATCTGGTATACCTTCCAGGGGTATATTTTACTGTCCACAATAGACATGGGACCGACGGCTTTTCTTTCCCTATAAAGGAAGTTGTGCTACAGATTTTTATCGCTCGATAAAAATCCATCGGTCTCTGCCGGGTTTGATCCCGGGAGCTTTGGGTCTTGAGGTGAGCCCTTTAATCCAATACAACTGAGGTAGATTTATTAATTATTTATAAAATTTAATAAAAACACAATAGTTTCAATGGTCCATTATTCTGCCATTCATAAATTCACTGATTGGTAATAATAAAATAATTGATTAATTATAGGAGACGTATTTTTTAGTTTTACGCTTTAGATTAAATTTATCACCGAATATACCATTAGCGATAGTCAATCAGATGTTTATAACACCACTCAATACACAACTAATTAATAATTAATATAGTGTAAAACAAATTCCTCGCAATGGGAAAAAATCTAATTCTTTTTTCAGATAAAAAATTAGTTTAATACTTAATAACATTAATTAGGTAATTTATTAAGAGCATATTTGTATAGAAGGGATAATTTTCAAAATAGAATCATACTCAACTAAAATATATTCTACCAGACAGCAATTATGGACAGAATACGATCTTTTAGATTGGTAGAAATCCATTCCAAATACGCAAAACAGTTTTGTCTCAACCCATATGATTTTTAAAGTTCTTACAAAGGATAGTCGAGCATTATAGCCTAATATTCAATTATTATACTAGCTCCCATACAAAACTGACCTTAGATAGAGTTTTATTAAAAAATAAGATTTTTTTTCCAAATAATATTCATTTTAATAAGAAAATAAAAAGTTCTGACTTGATATGAATATCTAATATATTAATAGACAACTCGAACTAGATTACTTGATATTACTCAACGAAACATATGATAATGTAAAACTAAAACTTAAAATATATTTTAAAATGTGATTTCTATTGTTTAGGAGCCCAACTTAATATTTGATCAATAACGATATAAATATCTCGAAAGGAAAGAATGAACACAGTTAAGTATATTTCGCGTCGTGTAGGAACGGTGAAAAGTGGGGTTAATTTAATAATAATAATAATTATTATTATTATTATTAGTACCACGTCTTACTACCCGTTCGGGTTGTACGCACTTACGCTAATGTGTAATGGTAGGGTGAATGTGAAATGAAATGAAGGACCTACAGTTTAACGAGGAATCCGAACCACGGTGGAGGCCTGGCATTCTTCACATTCACAAGATGTCTTGTCAGAGGTGAAGGAAGGGTTTGGTAATCAGATAAATCTGTGCCGGGACCGAGGATTGAACCCCGGCCGCCAGCATAGAAGTCTGACACCTTACCTCTAGACCGCCAGGTCACAAATTATTAATTTAATCATTTATACTAAATTAAGCTATAATGTTCATGGAAAGTGCGAACAATAAATGATTTCACGAATTACAACGTAATTTGCTAATCCTAGTTTAATATTATTTTAGCATCCGGTCTTAATGCCCTTTCAGGTTATAAGCAGCTTGTGCACTGATTACGTTAATAGTTCGAGGGATTAGGGAGGTTATATAGAGGAATTGTACCCGGAAATTAGTGGAGGAGGATTAAAAACTCATTCAATAAAAATATATAGCCTAGGTACATATGACCGGGATTCAAACCCTGATCTCCCCGTCATCGATAGCCCAGTCTATTACGAGAATGACGCTTTAGACCATTCGGACGTCGAAGAGGGTAAAGCACATATTTACACACCCTTCGCCCTTTAAATGAGGCAAAATGTTCCTCACCTCCTGTCCGTTGACGGTGTACATCCTCTTAGCCCCGTTCATCTTGAGGACCTGACCAAGGTCTTCCAACACCTCCTCGAATGGCTGTGACGTCCTCAGATTCAAGAGAACTCGACACTGGGAACAAATCACCAATCACGTGAATCACAACAACTCCTCAGACGCTCGGTTTAGCGAACTCATCACGTGCACTTCCTGGGAAATAAGACCTTGTAAGCGCGATTTAAATTCTGGTTACTCTTTCGTATAAAACTCCGTTCCTCCTTAACTATACTTTCAATTATGTGGTTTGTCTGAGTTACAAGAATTTAGTTTAACGACACTGTCCCATTCTTTTCTGGTCTAGGTAGGTGTAGTCTTATATTTAGTGTAGCACCACACTTGAGGCGTACAAAATTTGACTATGGAACTGGTCCATTCTATTCTAGTCTAGGTAGGTGTGTGTCGTCTTGTATTTAGTGTAGCGCCGCACTTGGGTACAAAGGGCCAGTTTCACAGTAAAACTTAGTACGCCTCAAGTGCGGCGCTACACTAAATACAAGACGACACCTACCTAGATCAGAATGTAATGGGCCGTTCTCGCATAGGAAATTGGCCCATTCCATGCTGGTTTAGGTAGGTGTCGTCATGTACTTAGTGTATCGCCGCAATTGAGGCGTACTAAGTTTGACTATGGAACTGGTCCATTCTATTCTAGTCTAGGTAGTCGTCTTGTATTTAGTACAGCGCCGCACTTGAGTAAGTCTGAATATGAAACTGGCCCTTATACAAACTACCTCACCTAATACAAGAACCTCGGAACCTCAGCGCCCTTGAACACCAAATCTATAGCTCTAACATTCACGGCACAGTGTTACCCAAATATTAAAATATATACAATGGTCAGTGATCTAATTGAAGTTGGTTCGTAAATCATGTGCTGATGCAACCCTATATATGAATAAAGTAAACGTTTGAAACAACCCAAAATAAATAAACTATATAATTAATTCCCTGTTGTATCTTCTCGCATTACATTTAGAATCTGTCTCATTCGGTGACCCGAGTCAATAAAGCAACCCACAAGCTAAATAAAATAGCCTGCTCCCTTCAAGAACCAGGTCATCTGATACGCATGCGTGAAAAAAATATTAGAATAAGAGATGACTTTTTGTTTTTTTTAGCTGTTGCTTTTATTGTAAATTTATTCCTGACCACAAGTCATTAACGGATATGTGAAGGATACGTTCATACATTCATTACGTCATAATAAGTTGACTCTGTAATGAGAACAAGGACTGACTACTTAAGGTGTAATTTATCTCAAAATATCAAGGGTTATTTTTAACGTTTTTTTTGAAGATACGCTATTTTCTCCTTTTTGTATCCGGTTGGCCTGATTTTCAATATTTGAGGCTGGTCGAGAAGTAGGGGGACCAGTCAATCGGTGTTGTACTTGAGGATGCAGTAGTAACATCCTTTAAGGCAGTAACCCAGTTCTATATTCGCTATAATACTAGGGGCTAGGCCTATCCTCAACAAATAAAGTCTCGGATTTCACGAGAAATATGTTATTTGTTGTTTGGATCATTTTATAGATCTTAGCTTGATTTGTATCCATAAATATGCCAATTTATCGGGATTTTTTTTCTCCGAAGTTTTGGATTTTTCTCTTCAAGACGGCATATTCCATAGTACAAAACTATATCTATAACTCTAGTCACGTGATCGTGATGTGTTGAATTTCACCTGGGGATACCCCTTTCCTCTGGTAAAGAAGTAAATTTAAAGAATTTTGTGAGTAGCTTCAACACTTAAGTAATTTTTTTTTGCTAACCCCACGTTTCTTATATTCTAATTATGCTAATGTGTTAGGGATGAAGAAAGTTGAACCTAGAGGAAGTGTACCTACATTTACGTGGAGAGAGTGGGAAATCATTTAGGAAAAATACCCCCTAGTAGGAATAATAATAATATTTAGCACCGCATCTTACTACCCGTTCGGGTTATACGCTTTAAGTACTAATTATTCTTATGGGTTAAGAATTGGGAAGGTTGAATTCGAGGAAGTGAACCCGCATTTGCTTGGAGGGAGAGTGGAAAACCATTTAGGAAAAAACACCCCCAGTTCACCCGGCCGAGATTCGAACCTCGATCTCCTCGTCCTCAGCGGTAGAGCTCAACACGACAAGCGCGTCAGCAAACTACGCCACCGAGGCGGGTACCCCCTAGTAGAACAGACTGGGATTTGAACCCTGGTCTTCCCGTCATCAGCAGGCCAGTCTAACACGAGAATGATGCATTAGACCTTTCACCCATTGAAAAGACACCCCCCCCCNAGCTAGAACGCATGGAATTGTTCTCCTGGTGACCTGCCTGATGGAGGGTTGTAGTCTGCAGATGGGCCCGTGACCTCTTGAGGGCTAAAGTATTAAGTTGCTTACAGTCGACCTCGACATGCTCTGTCGATCATCGTACCAAATGGTTACCCCTTTCATATAAGTCACTGACTAAAGTAAGCATATTAAACGAGCTTATGTATCTACACATTGGGTGAAAAACCATCTTTGTTAAATAATTTGTAACCCCTAAGAGCAGATCGGGATATAAACCGTGTCAGGAATAGTCCCAATAATCTTGAGATCAACATGGAGGTGAAGTAGTCCGTATCTTCACCAGTGTGCACGCGGATCGGTGTGTCAAGCTCGTCTAGTTATTATTATTATTATTTACATTTAAAAACGACACCTGCACATGGGAATCGAACACGGGACTTTTGGCTTAGAACACTAATACTCTTACCACTGAGCTATCTAGGATCCTTTCCATGCCCAGGGTAATTTTTTACTCGTAGTTTATGACAGAGTCTGTGATGGACGTGTGTAGATCGTCAGCTGGATACGAGCGATCAATCAGCCATAGTCAACTCGAGAGGTCCTGGCTATTTAATGGATCGTATAGTTTGGTTTGCCGGTGACGAAGAAGTTTGGATTTAGAATCTATGTTGGATGTACTAGTGGTGTTTTTTTTACTAAATAGTTCACCAGTCTCTCTCCTCGCAAATGACGGTACATTTCCTCTTAATCCTCAACGAAATATCAGCCAGGACGAGTGTAAAAACAACAGTAAAAAAAAGTCGTCTGTGAGGGGAATCGAATGGCTCTCACCTGCACCGAGTGATCCAGGTTGTTGATGATGCGGATGACCCGGCCGGAACTGGGTTTGGTGCTGTTGCCTCCCCCGGGAGGCGGCGCCTCCGTCTCCACGATGGACGCCTTCCTGCTGAGCGGCGGCTTGCTCCATCCCTGCGACGACGTGGAGGCCGGGACGCCGTACCACACGCCGTTCTTCTTACCGTAGCTCGCCGCCTGACCAAACAACAACACAACAACCTTGAGTATCATAGACCGCACGGGGAAAAGTCAAGGTTCGTCTATCGCATAGATCTGTCACGGCGGCCATTTCGGTTTTGTTGTTTTACTAAATTGATTTTGAATTATATTTTTAAACACATAAGCTTAACTAAATATAAGCATTCGTACAGCAATTATTTATTTTCGTCAATATATCTTTAAAATACAATATAATGTCGTTGAAAATTGGAATTATTTTATTAGACTCTTTACACTGTCCGCTTATTGAAAAACAAATTGCACATACTTTCATATTATTGTACTGTAAAACCTGTTTTCTCTGAAAGGTATCACCTTGGCGGAAAACACTGTGGCTCTATTTTATAAGTAAGCGGTGCAATTTTAGAATGATGCAAGGTAATATTGTTACCTCACAGGGTAACCGAATAATACATAGCCTTTTAAGTTTTTGAACAAAATGATAAAAAATAAAATCTTAGAAAATCAATATAAAACAATTTATTATTTTGTCACGCAGTTTAAACACCCTTAAGATGTATACTTTGAAGAAAATTGGGTCCATGAATGAATTTTCCTCCAACCAAATAATTATACGTTGTTCAAATAATTTTCTTTCCAAGACACGCATTATTATACATAATAGTAGTAGTAGTAGTAGTAGTAGTACATAATTATATCTAATTATAATTAACAAATTTTCTATATCTGGCCTGTTAGCTCAGTTGGTTAGAGCGTCGTGCTAATAACGCGAAGGTCGTGGGTTCGATCCCCACACAGGCCACTTAATTTTTCCATTTTATTAAAAACTTAATATAAAAAGTTTCAAAAGTATGTAATTCATTTTTAAAGGGAAAAAAAAGAAGACACGAATAACTATTATATCCGAATATTTAGCTCATTTTGTGGTGATGATTTCAACTGAGCTAAGGGACCCAGGTTCGATTCTTCATGTGATTGAAAGCAATATTAAGGATCAAGTTGGGATGCCCCTTTCAAGGCACTCATTGAGTTAGGGATGTTGTGTTTGCTATAAACTATTTTGAGTCAACACTATTATTTCACTTTATTATTATTATTATTATTATTATTATTTAATAAGAAATATGACAGTTGTTGAACACATGAATTTACGAATAAATATTTAAAAACTGTTTTAGTGGCATTTATAATTAGCTAAACAGTTATTTCTTAGCACATTCGGACTGTGGTTTTTGAGTTGTCATCTGGCTTAGAAAGTGCACATTAAATGCCTCAAATATAATAATTAAAATATTACACAAACATGAAACATCACTGGTAGCTATTAAATAATTTATAAATATTACCTATTATGTAATATGTATGAAACACGCTTCGGTGGCCAAATAGTCTAAGGTAACCCTCTCGGAAAATACTAGACTGACAATGAAAAGGAGATCGGAGTTCGATCACGGTCGGATGTTTTAAGGGTGGATTTTCCTAAATGGTTTCCCACTCTCTCTTTATTCACGCAAATGCGGGTACACTTCTTAAAATTAAACCTGTTTTATACCTAGTCCATTAGCATAATTAGTTCATAGATATACAACCCGAAAGGGTAGTAAGAAAAAAAAATTAGTTGAAAGCAAAGGTGTGGAAAGCTGATTTTTCTAGGGGGGGGGGGCAAGGGTTTGATAAAAAATGTTATACTTTTAGAAAATAAAAGTTCTCATACCCCCTGGTGGTTTATAAAAATCTGGGGGGTATGTGAACCCCCCCCGTAAAGCCATCTTTACTAAGTCCTTGGTTAAAATAATATCTAGCTTGTTTATAACTAATAATACTTTTTAATAATTTCTGTTTGTAGCCCTTGAAATGTATCTCCCTTCTGGGTAATTTTTTTTCTTCCAGCCTCATACATCTTTATGGTCGACACGTGACCTCAAACACTTCGCGACAAATGACCAGGTCAACTCTAAGCCACCCTGAAAACTAAACAAGTAAGGAAAACAGCTCTTCACACACATTACTACCGCTATGTATTACTTTGCTGCTGTAGAATGTGATTTATTACAATATCCCAGTCTCGCCCCCCCTCCCTTTTCCGACAAAAAAAAAAGAGGCAATAAAAAAACAACCCAAGTAGCGGTATACTGAATGTGGTGTGTAAAAGAAGTGTTTGATAAGAACCTTTTTATTTCGAAGAATATGGAACGTTGATTTATGCAACAGTTTTAAAAGTATGTCCCCCGTACGCAAAGTAAATGGCAATTTATATTCAAATGAGTGTTGTTACTGCGCTATATTTTTTTCTAGAACATCAATCCAAACATCCTATTTACATTTAATATTCTCTCTCTTTTTGTGGTTTATGAAAATAATTTCTATGTATGAATTTCAAAATATACTTAATATTGTCTGAAAAATAATTTGTGAGATTTAACCCCCTCCTTTTTTTTTAGAGCCGCGTATAAATTAAAATTCCTACGGGTCATATGCATTTAATCATACTAATGGCGAGGGTAGAATAAAGGTATAGTTTAGAGGGTATGTACCAGCATTTGTGTGTGGAGGGAGAGAGAGAGAGAGAGAGAGAGATTACTCTTTGAGTAATCTGGCCCAAATAATAACCCTGACCTACCTTAAATGGAAAACGAAACCAGAAGAGTCTGACCTTTAGTTCGCGTGCCCACCTATAGAGGTAGCAGACACTTATTACTAAATATTTAATCTAAGGAATAATAAAGGAGGGTAGTTTGAAAGGAAATGCACATGAAGAAGAGAATAATGTGGAGCCTCCCCACCCATAAAACACCCCAACGGGATTCTAACCTAAAATAATTAAAAAGAAAATTAAAAATCAATTCTAACTCAAATCAAAGTAAAAAAAACAAAAACTACTCGCACATTCTTGGTTTTAAATAAATTTTCACCCGCGCTTTGGTAGCCGTATGGTCTAACACGCTACTCTCGCAGTAGACTAGACTGCCGATGATAAAGATCAAGGTTCAAATCTTGATTGGTTTTATTGAAGGGGGTGTTTCCAAAATGGTTATCCTCTCTCTATTCCCGCAAATGTGGGTACACTTATTCTAAATATAGCTTTCTTAATCCCTAAAACCATGAGCTAAATGATTGCATAAGCTTATAGGCTAGGAAGACACGGTGCTAAAAAAAAGTAAATTTTCAACTGCCATAATAAGACCGAAGCTACTATGGATGGACTATAACTATTCACCGGATTATTTTAATATTTAAATTATCTCTCTAAAAATTATTTTTTTACGTTGTGTCTGTAAATGGTTATGTTTATAATATCGATTATTTTAATATTAAAAGTAAAAGTAATAGCAATATTTTATATATTAAAGTCACGATTCGAAACGATAAGAAAACTAACCAACATCGTAATATGGCTCAACTTAAGTTTAAAAATAGTACTTTAAATTAGGTTGTTTCATGGAAACGGGGTCACCGTAGAATTTGTAATGAGTCCAGACGGGAATACTAAGATGGTTCTCGATTAAAAACCTTATGACCTAACACTCTGCATAAGGAAATATCTTGTTGTTCATTTTATGAATATATTACAACCTTAATTCTATTCCATCCAACCCACCTCAGTGGCGTAGTTGGCTAACGCGTTAGTCGTGTGGAGCTAGACTGCTAAGGACGTGGAGATCAAGGTTCAAATCTCGGTCGGGTCAACTGAGGGTGGTTTTCCTTAAATGGTTTTTCCACTCTCCCTCCACGAAAAAGTGGGTTAACTTCCTCTAATTCAACCTTCCCAATTCCTAATCCATTAGAGTAATTAGTACTTAAAGAGTATAACCCGAACGGGTAGTAAGACGTGGTGCTAAATAATAATAATAATAATAATAATATTTCCTCCATGTATATATACACAGAACCATTGCCATGAATTTATCCTAGTAAAATACATTCCACAACTGTTCATTAGGATGCTGTTTAAAATAAATAAACACATTTACTACGAAATATTATTATTATTAGCACCGCGTCTTACTACCCGTTCGGGTTAAACGCACTTACGCTAATGTGTAATGGTAGGGTGATTGTGAGATGAAATGATGGACCTACAGTTTAACGTGGGATCCGAACCACGGTGAAGGCCTGGCATTACCCACATTCACAAGATGTCTTGTCAGAGGTGAAGGAAGGGTTTGGTAATCAAATAAATCTGTGCCGGGACCGAGGATTGAAGCCCGGCCGCCAGCACAGAAGTCTGACACCTTACCCCTAAACCGCCAGGTCACAACTACGAAATAAAGATATCAAACGAAATCAAAACATGTATTTATTTTTAGACTGTTGTTTATTTTAGACCATGCACTACTACTCGTCCGAAATGTCCACACTTAACCTCCCTAATAGATTAAGGCTTAGAATGATCGAGTTTATAAGAAATTTGTCTTTAGGGGTAGTCCATAAACCACGTAACGTTGTTGAGAATGGGTAGAGAGGGAGCTCTAATGTCTACACGGTGTTACATGAGGGAAGCTCTAATGTCTACACGATGTTACATGAGGGTAGCTCTAATGTCTACACGGTGTTACATGAGGGGAGCTCTAATGTCTACACGGTGTTACATGGGTAATCTCTAGTGTCTACATGGTGTTACATGAGGGGAAGCTCTAATGTCTACACGGTGTTACATGGGTGATCTCTAGTGTCTACAAGGTGTTACATGAGGGGAGATATAATATCTACATGGTAATACATGAGGGGAGCTCTTATGTCTACACGGTGTTACATGAGGGGAGCTCTAATGTCTACATGGTGTTACATGAGGGGAGGTTGAGTACGTCACAGTGTTACATAAAACATATCTTATATTTAAATTCTAATGTTGACAGAATTATATATTATTATCTAGCACCGCGTCTTACTACCCGTTCATGTTATTCGCCTAGGTACTAATTACACTAATGTGCTAGGGAATAGGAAGGTCTAATATATAGGAAATGAACCCGAATTTGCGTGGAGGGAGAGTGGAAAACCATTTAGTAAAATATCCTCTCAGTGCATCCGACCGGGAATGAATCCCTATCTCAACGTTTTCGGCTATCTTGTTCATGTTTCCAGCTTAGGTAAACATATTTGTTGATAATTTATGAGTCTGATTATTAAATATGAGTCCCTCTTTTTAGTGTCACAAAAGCTTCCCTATGAAATAACGACTTTCAATCTTGACGTGAAAAGTTACGTAACACAGGTTGGAGGGGTGAGGGGTGGGGTTATATATATACTCGGTGTTACATTGGGAGGAGAGGGTTGAAAAAAAAAGCGTTACGTAGTTTACGAATGACCTCCTTATTGTATGAAGATAATAGAAAACCAATTTAAAAAAAACACCCAACCGAGATTTAAACTCTGACCTCTCCGTCACCGGTAAACCAGTCTATACGAGTTTGACGTTTTCCACCCCGTGAAGATCGATGTAGGGTTTTAAGGCAGTTATTAATATTTACAATTTACATATATGATATAGCTGTAATTTAGACTTATTTGGCACGATAGTAATTTTGGCCTACATAACTATTTTGTCCTTGCAAAAGTATCGATAACGGTCACGCAATCGCACCATTTTGTTTATTTATAAGGGGGGGTCGGGAAAAAAAAGAGAAAAAGTTGACAAGTTTTACTGGACGCTATCAGCACATTTTTTTTTCAGCCACAAGATCTGATTTCTTGAGCAATCAAAACGGCCCCTCGGTCATTTGACCGCCATAAAACACGTCATGTCTAAGAGTTCTTAAGACAAGGACAAGAGTACTTAAACTACGCCTACCGTGACAACAAGGCAACCCTTCATACACGAACGTTTTAGTTTTAACGACCTAGTACTCGTATTCAGGGCTAAACAACTATTTAACTGTTTTTTTTTTCAAACTCATCATTCAGAGAAAGTATTATAATAGTAAGCATTTTAGTTTACCATATTATGTTTGTTTTTGACGTTTTATGTTCCTACATACCCCCTACCCCTTCCCCTAAAACCCAAAAAAGAGGATCTTACAATTCTGTGTCATCCCATATCTGTATATCTGTACTTCTAATTATCTGTCTCATCCAAGCCTACAGATGAAAAAATTAAACCGATTTCCTTCAAACTTGTTATTTAGATGTGGTCATTAATGAAGGCTAAATCGTGATTTTTTATTACAGCTCTAAGGTTAAGGGATTTTTAAAATTTTGAAATTTCTAAAAAATGGCTTTAATGGACTGGTTTTAAAATGGGGTATATGGGCATTATTTTGCATAATAAATAATCATATAGTTTTTAATTAATAATTTGGAGTTAATTTTTGATTAAAAACATATAGGCCTACATATTAAAAAATTCTATAGTAGTTTTGTTCAAAATTTATAGCTGAAGAATATTTCATATTATTAGCAAAATAATAGGTATTTTTAAGTAAAAAATTATTTTTAATGATAAAAGATTTTAAATATTTTGTTCCTGATTGCAATATACTATACAAGAACGGATATACAATGTGTCGTACCATATATTTGTTACTATTCATGGATAAAACTAAAGAATATGATTTATAAAAATCATAAATTCTTAAGATTCTGTTACAGGTAGCTCCATCACCAGAGTTGTCAATTAATTTAGTTCCTTTTTTTTAGATAATTTACTTGCATTACCTATAAATATAGTTCGTATTTAGTTTAGCTATTTATATTTTGAACATTTGACTAGTTTTACAATTTGGGAAACATAAAAAGAAAATCAATATTGCTCATTTCTTTATTTTTTTCAAAACCAGGAAATATTAAAATACTATCCAAACCAGTGGACCCATGGACTAAAGTGTCAGTACTACAGTTTACCGGTGATCGATAGGTCAATGTTCGTATCTCGAACTGGTGTATTGAGACAGTTTTTTTACTAATTAGTTTACCACTTTCCTTCCATATACATGACATAATATTTATTTCTAAATTTTATCTTTCTCGTCCCAACCCACCTAGGTTTTTTAATCGTATACCACCAGGTTTTGTTGGCTAGGTATTCCCGAGCTTCAACTGGCAGTGGTGGACATTTAACCGTCTTATGGAGTTGTAACGCCATGTAGATATGATAACCTAGTCCCAATGAGATGATGTGACCCCCCTAATGATGATTATTATGTGGTCCCTGTAGAAGTCGTAAAACTAACTTAATCCTAATTTTTCCGACCATAGCAACCACAGGGACAATTTCCCTTCGATATAAATACCTATGATACGACCGGGAATCAAACCCGGCACCTCTAGATTAGTAGCCAGGAATGCTGATACCTGGACCAAGAGGTCTACCAACTCCTTAGTGTAAATATAATGACAGTTCTGTGTAGTAAGATACGATGGACGTAAACACTATTTACAATAGTAGTTTAATGTTGGTATTATATTTATGTTTGCATCTCTTACTAAATTATAAGTTTAAATTTATATTATCCAATTTTGATTCTGTATTCTCAAACTGGTTATGTAGTTTTTACTAGCTGGTTTTTCAGAATACTTTATTAATAATATTTAGCACCGCATCTTACTAACCGTTCGGGTTATACGCTTTAAGTACAAATTACTCTAATGGATTAGGAATTGTGGAGGTTTAATTAGAGGAAGTGAACCCGCATTTGCGTGGAGGCAGGGTGGAAAACCATTTAGGAAAAACCACCCCCAGTTCACCCGACCGAGATTCGAACCTCGATCTCCCCGTCCTCAGTGGTCGAGCTCAACACGACTAGCGCGTTAGCCAACTACGCCACCGAGGCGGGTAATACTTTATTAATAGCTAAATGTTTATAACAACCATAGCTTCTAATTTTTAAATACGTTCTAAGAAACTAAGAGCAGGTTAAATTATTATAGATATTCACGAATGCGAAACTAAGCCAGTAAAAAAATCATCCCCAGCTCAAAGTTTTGTAAGGACTACAAACATCAAACATATGCGACCCAAAATCACACGATAGTAAACTATGTGTTTGTAATTTCCATTTTACTAATGTGTACAATTGAACATTAGTACTTAGAAACTAGTACAGATAAAATATCCATGGATCCATGGATCTAAACTTGAAATGTGCTTAAGAAAGTGTAAGTTAAGAATATTCGTATGGAATATATCTATATTTATTTCAACTCACCTTGATAAAGGCACCCTTTTTAGTAATTTAACTATAACATTAAGTTTTTTTCTATACTTCTTAGATTTTAGACTCTATTTTCTAAATTGATCAACGAATACGAATTTAACCTAGAACACCTATTTGATTATTATTTTATATATTTATGCAAGTATTCATAAAAATGATAAACATAATTTTAAGTCCTATTGCTTTCAAAGTTATATAATGAAATAAACTTTAGAGCTTTCAATTTTCCAGTAATTATTTAACCAAGAATTGCATTTAAATTACCGATACACATTTTACACAAATTCTAGAAAAAAAAAAAGGTAAATTTTAATGATATAAAATATAAAACATTAATAACCAAACCATAATATATAGCACCTTTAAAACTTGTTAATGATATATTTTAACGACAAACTTATTGTTCACAATAAAATGAAAATGGAACAAACTTTTTTATTTACTCAAAATATGAAACTCAAGTAAAACTTAACAAACAATATTTACCAGATAAACAACTTGAAAATAATAATCATAAGTCAAAACTAACTTAGGAACACAGACAGTATATCAAAATTAAGAACTAATGAGCTAAAGGAAGCCGATAATAACGAACGATTTTTTGAGCTAATATCCAAAGCAAGCCCCACCAAAAAAGAATTTCTATCACAAAATAATTGTTTAAATAAACACTAAAATAAGAACCTCTCTACGAAATAGTAAATCATCTATTGGACCGTTGTGTTGAATCATCGAAGGAAGAGCGATAATGACAAATGAAGAACTCATCTATCAACTAAAATGTTTTCTCACATATAAATACATCAAAAACAAATAGTTATAAGCTGTGTAATGGCTAAAAAATTAATTAGCACTATTTATTTAAAAAAAACATATCGCTTGATTTATCTAGAACATCCTTATCGAAAAACTATTTAAACACACACACACGGAACAGTCTCACAGTTCAAAATTCGAACAAATCCAAGTAATGATACGAAAACAAAAGCGCATCGGACAGCGTCGTCTTGTCGATGCAAAGAATGATGAAAAGAACAACCGCCACTTTTGGAGATGACAAGGCGATGGAAAGTGTGTAACGGTGGTAGGGGTAGAGGGTGTGGGGGGGGGGGGGGG
>CABFOW010001891.1:90332-106367 GCA_902141385.1 Timema californicum
ATAGCCCCCCCCCCCCACCACACACACACCTATCGTTTGGTGAGATTTCTCCTGCTATAAACATATACGTGTGCAGACCAAGGTTAATTGACCCTACGTGTGGATGTGTTCGTTAGAAATACATGCAATATGAATAGCGTCGACCAATCACATTCGCGCAAGACTTGTCAAGGAAAAATAAAATATTGAATGCATGCGAATAACATGTCGTGTATAACACGAAGTGGAATAACTTGATAAGAAAAATATACATAGAATAGGAATCTAGCATGAAGAATTTATTTTATTTATTTGAGACATTCGACGTACATTTTCGTAACATACCGATTATATCAGAACATGAGAATCTCTATGAGCGAGCGCAAAAGGGCCCACCAATTTTGCTGGAAAACGTAATTTAACATCCCTTTCTCTTTTATATGTAACAATCATCATGAGACCGACGGATTTACTTTCCCTCCGAGGAGAGTTGTTTTACGGATTTTTAATCGCTTAAGAAATAGCCATTCCAGGGAAAAAATCCTAAAAAATTATACATTTAATAAAATTTCCAGACCTGGAAATTTATTTTAAAACTCATGGTTTTCCATAACATGTATGCATTCTGGGATTATATTAGTACATGACATAAACTAACTTAAATCTAGAAAATATATAGCACCCAGATGTTAATTCATCATTGTTAAAAAGGGAAAAAAAATTCACAAATTATATATTGCTCGTCCATGCCGGGGAACAAGTCTAGGACCCTTATATCTGTAGGAAGACACACTAATAACTAGAGACCCTGATTTTTGGTAAATAAAATGATTAGCTTTCACCCACCTCGGTGGCGTAGTTGGCTAACGTGCTTGTCGTGTTGAGCTAGACTGCTGAGGACGGGGAGATCGAGGTTCGAATCTCGGTACGGATGAACTGAGGTTTTTTTCCTAAATGGTTTTCCACTCTCCCTCCACGCAAATGCGGGTTCACCTCCTCTAATTTAACCTTCACAATTCCTAATCCATTAGAGTAATTAGTACATAAAGCGTCTAACCCGAACGGGTAGTAAGACGCGGTGCGGTGCTAAATATTATTATTATGATTAGAGTTCGTTAAATAAAGCATTGTATTTCGGTATAAAAAGTCGATAAATAAAAGGCTAGTTCATAATCCTGGTTTGTGGTAAATAAAACGATTGGATTTTGTTGAATAAATTATTATTATTATTATTATTATTATTATTATTATTATTAGCACCGCGTCTTACTACCCGTTCGGGTTATACGCACTTACGCTAATGTGTAATGGTAGGGTGATTGTGAGATGAAATGGAGGACCTACAGTTTAACGTGGGATCCGAACCACGGTGGAGGCCTGGAATTCCCCACATTCACAAGATGTCTTGTCAGAGGTAAAGGAAGGGTTTGGTATCGTTGAATAAAGAGCTGTTGTATTTCGGTAAAAAAAGAAAAATCGTTAAATAAAATATTAAATCCTGATTTGTCGCCAATTATTGTATTTCATTAAATAAACTCGTATTTTTTATATAAAAAATCTTTGCGGATAGGAGTTTGGGGGGTGGGGGGGAGGCGCTGAAAATTATAGCAAATCAACTATAATATACATTGCTATGAATAGAAAAATTGCAGCTAAATGTTTTTATGTTCTCAACTATTCCTGGCTTGATATAAACACAAGTATTTAAATAACATCAATTAAAACATCCTTATATAATATTTATTACTATTTAATTACAATTTTTTATAATGAAGGTATATTTATTACAAATTTGCTAATGATATTTTCTAAATTATATGCCTTAAACACAATAAAGACCGTGCATATATTGTAGACAGTAACCTAGCTTGTACCGAATTAGTTTTACCAGATAAAAAAGCTTATAATTTTTACTATCACGCAGACACGCCATTCACTAGATTAAAGGAAACATCTATTTTCAATTTTATAAGCCAGAAAACGCGGGTGTTTCACAGTCTACATTTACTTTTTTTTAACGTTATCAAATAATATGTAAAAATCACCTTTTGAATATTTGATTTTTTTTTCCAAAATACATAAAACTTTAGGCATTTTAAATTTTCATCCGCCTATTGTTTTATTAAAAATTTTCCAAATAACAACATTAAGTCACCACACTAAAAAAAATAACGTTACTTAATAGTGACGTAAGATGAAAGATCACAGACACGAAGATAAAAAGATATAGATATAGTTTAACTATGGTGTCGTTTTCTTCTACTTCTTTAAATATTTGGGTGACCTGGCGGTCTAGGGGTAAGGTGTCAGACTTCTATGCTGGCGGCCGGGGTTCAATCCTCGGTCCCGGCACAGATTTATCTGACTACCAAACCCTTCCTTAACCTCTGACAAGACATCTTGTGAATGTGAGGAATGCCAGGCCTCCCCCGTGGTTCAGATTCCACGTTAAACTCTAGGTCCTCCATTTAATCTCACAATCACCCTACCATTACACATTAGCGTAAGTGCGTATAACCCGAACGGGTAGTAAGACGCTGTGCTAATAATAATAATAATAATAATAATAATAATAATTTAAATATTTGTCTTTGCCCACAATTTGGTTCTAAAAGTATCCAGTTCAAACACTTCTCTTACTAATAATCTTTGATTTAGGGATTAAAAAAAAATTCCTTTGTACTATTATCACGGTTGTTGCTCTTGATTTTTTAGGATAAAGGTAAGCAACAACAACAACTTTTCTAATATCAATTCACATTTAAATCAACAAAATGGATAATAATTCGCATTTAAAAGGTGAAAGGATCAATTTCAAGAATATCTATTTTTTTATTTCGTGAATGTATTATTACCTCAAAACTTATACAATGATATAAAATGTGTTTTGATAGTAATTTTAAGGTTCTGAATAAAAGTTTGTAAGAACCTGTCTCGCGAAATTTCGGTGTGTGTACTAAAGACTCAACTAAGAAGTTCTACTTTAAATCAAATAAATAAATATAAAAGTGTATCCAATTAGTATACTAAAATTATCAGTATTATCAGAATTAAAACGATTGAAAATGTTACTATGTCATTTAATTATATTTATACTAAAACATTTCTGGTCGTGGCACGCCATGAAACTTTTGTAAGAATGTTTCAAAATTTAACTTCTGGTATAGCAAATAATTTAAAATAATATATAACAAATTTTACTATGTAATACTCAAATAGATCATATAAACTTCCTCGTATTAAACATTTGTTCAAAATTAAGTAGTTATTCGCCTCCTTCTTTAAAGTTTATCCTAAATTTTGTGCAAATACAATAGTTGTTATCTTTATGAATTTAAAGGTACAAAAACGAAATTAAAATGGTTGGTATCAAATCTATATTTTCTCAAAGTTTTTTTACATCATACAAGGCTAGGTTTGGTTAGAAACCACACTATCTTACAATTTAATTTTGTCTGTGTTCCTGGCTATGAGGTCACAAAAAGGGATCGTGACTTCCAAACCTCACTCGGCTGATTCTTCGAGCAGCTCAATTAACGAAACAGTCGGTATCCTCGCTCCACCTCCATGGTCTGCCTAAAGGCCAACAGCCCCTTTTTCTCTTCCGTGATTTACACGTCATAGACTGGGTAAATTTTCCACCCCCCATCTCTTGCATGGGCCCATTTAGATTTGTGTAATGTCGAGAGTTTAAAGATTTGAGGCCAAGTATCACTGATTTAGACGACAAGAATCTCATAAAATAAAATAATTTATAATTCATGGATTTCATACTGTTACGTGCTGAGCAGACTGTATTTTCAAATAAGTTGCTGTGAGCCACAAAACTACTTGTACACACTATCATGGTGACCTGGTGGTCTAGGGGTAAGGTGTCAGACTTCTGTGCAGGCGGCTGGGGTTCAATCCTCGGTCCTGGCACAGATTTATCTGATTACCAAACCCTTCCTTCACTTCTGACAAGACGTGTATTAATCACAGCTTGTGAATGTGTGGGATGCCAGGCCTCCACCGTGGTTCGGATTCCACGTTAAACTGTAGGTCCTCCATTTCATCTCACAATCACCCTACCATTACACATGAGCGTAAGTGCGTATAACCCGAACGGGTAGTAAGTCGCGGTGCTAATAATAATAATAATAATAATAATAATAATAATAATAATAATAATAATAATAATAATAATACACTATCCACCTGAAGCGCACACATGAGAAAGGAACAAGTTCTATTAGCTAACATATGAATACAATCATGTTCCAAATTGAATTCATTTGTCAATAAAACAAATTTTTAATCATATAATATAATTATATATGTATATCTAATATCATAAATGAATAACCTTTTTTCTTACCATAATCCTACTATACAATAGTATTATGGTAGAAAACCCCTTCCAGATTGGTATTTGTAATAAAATCATGCTGTACCAAACCTTATTTGCTTTATTGGGTGACAATGACCCTAAAACACGTGAATTTTAAAATAATGTTAATATCTTCAATCTTATGTTAAAATAGAATTAAAAATGAAATAATTAATTTGAACATATAGTAGACAAACAATCAATGCAAACTATGACATTACATTCACTTGAACGTTTTGTACGTCTCCATATTTGACCAACAAGAATCACAAAATAAGGTTTTTTTAAATTTAATCACCCATAAATTTTAAACTTTACCCTACTAATTAATTCGGGCTTAGCTTGTAGCTAATGTATCAATTTTAAGTATGATAGTAAAAATTATAAAATTTTATTCAGGGTTTTGGTGTAGAAATTTGGTCCTGATATTAGTAATATGGTCATAAGTAGCCCACTATTATGATATTTTAATAAAGAAGTATACAAAATTGAAATCCATAAGAGTGTATTCAAGAAGTTTCGGTCATGGTATGAGTGGAATGTAGTGTAACAACAATTCAATCACAGCGCGGAAAACATTAAGACTCTGTTGAGGTTCTCATCAAGAAATTTCTGTCGTGGTATGAACAGACTGAAGAATATCAACATTGCAATCACAGCGCGGAAAACATTAAGACTCTGTTGAGGTACTCATCAAGAAATTTCTGTCGTGGTATGAACGGAATGAAGAATATCTACATTGAAATCACAGCGCGGAAAACATTAAGACTCTGTTGAGGTTCTAATCAAGAAATTTAAGTCGTGGTATGAACAGAATGAAGAATATCTACATTGCAATCACAGCGCGGAAAACATTAAGACTCTGTTGAGGTTCTCATCAAGAAATTTCTGTCGTGGTATGAACGGAATGAAGAATATCTACATTGCAATCACAGCGCGGAAAACATTAAGACTCTGTTGAGGTTATAATAAAGAATTTTTAGTCGTGGTATAACGGAATGAAGAACATCTACATTGCAATCACAGCGCGGAAAACATTAAGATTGTTGAGGTTCTCATCAAGAAATTTCTGTCGTGATATGACCGGAATGAAGAACATCTACATTGCAATCACAGCGTGTAAAACATTAAGACTCTGTTGAGGTTCTAATCTAGAAATTTCTGTCGTGGTATGAACAGAATGAAGAATATCTACATTGCAATCACAGCGCGGAAAATATTAAGACTCTGTTAAGGTTCTCATCAAGAAATTTCTGTCGTGGTATGAACAGAATGAAGAATATCTACATTGCAATCACAGCGCGGAAAACATTAAGACTCTGTTGAGGTTCTCATCAAGAAATTTCGGTCGTGGTATGAACGGAATGAAGAATATCTACATTGCAATCACAACGCGGAAAACATTAAGACTCTGTTGAGGTTTTAACCAAGACAATTCAGTCGCGGTATGAACGTAATGAAGAATATCTACATTGCAATCACAGTGCGGAAAACATTAAGACTCTGTTGAGGTTCTAATCAAGAAATTTCTGTCGTGGTATGAATGGAATGAAGAATATCTACATTGCAATCACAGTGTGGAAAACATTAAGACTCTGTTGAGGTTCTAATCAAGAATTTTTAGTCGTGGTATAACGGAATGAAGAACATCTACATTGCAATCACAGCGTGGAAAACATTAAGACTCTTTTGAGGTTTTAATCTAGACATTTCAGTCGTGGTATGAACGGAATGAAGAATATCTACATTGCAATCACAGCGGGTAAAACATTAAGACTCTGTTGAGGTTTTAATCAAGACATTTCAGTCGTGGTATTGACGGAATGAAGAATATCTACATTGCAATCACAGCGCGGAAAAAATTAAGACTCTGTTGAGGTTCTAATCAAGAAATTTCTGTCGTGGTATGAACAGAATGAAGAATATCTACATTGCAATCACAGCGCGGAAAACATTAAGACTCTGTTGAGGTTCTAATCAAGAAATTTCGGTCGTGGTATGAACGGAATGAAGAATATCTACATTGCAATCACAGCGCGGAAAACATTAAGACTCTGTTGAGGTTCTAATCAAGAAATTTCGGTCGTGGTATGAACGGAATGAAGAATATCTACATTGCAATCACAGCGCGGAAAACATTAAGACTCTGTTGAGGTTCTAATCAAGAAATTTCTGTCGTGGTATGAACGGAATGAAGAATATCTACATTGCAATCACAGCGCGGAAAACATTAAGACTCTGTTGAGGTTCTAATCAAGAAATTTCTGTCGTGGTATGAACGGAATGAAGAACATCTACATTGCAATCACAGCGCGGAAAACATTAAGACTCTTTTGAGGTTTTAATCAAGACATTTCAGTCGTGGTATGAACGGAATGAAGAACATCTACATTGCAATCACAGCGTGTAAAACATTAAGACTCTGTTGAGGTTTTAATCAAGACATTTCAGTCGTGGTATGAACGGAATGAAGAACATCTACATTGCAATCACAGTGCGGAAAACATTAAGACTCTGTTGAGGTTCTAATCAAGAAATTTCTGTCGTGGTATGAACGGAATGAAGAACATCTACATTGCAATCACAGCGCGGAAAACATTAAGACTCTTTTGAGGTTCTAATCAAGAAATTTCGGTCGAACTATGACTCACGTGGTGTACCAATATTGATCACAGCTAGGTGTGTAATGAGATGCAGGGTGAACTCTCTTATCTCACGGTCACATCTCACGGACTTTGGGGCAAGACAGTGATAACTGACATAAGATTAACAACACTGAATATCTGCCATGAGCCCTAGGAAAGAGAATTATTGTTATAGCAAAATAAATAAATATCTAACTTAATATTTTGATGGATGTCGACGTATCATGACCCCCTGAGCGCCCCAAAATATGTTGTTTGCAATGTCGTTTGTTTGTATATCAGCTTAGAGCCGAAACCATTTTATCGATCGGGCTAAAACTTGGTATCTAAGGTTTTCATAAAATCACCTTGAGGTTTTTTTAAATTAGATATTTAACCCTAAAATTAAGAGTATCTGATTTACCTGAGGGCGAAAAATAAAACATTTTCTCAAACTCGGCTCTAATGATTTTTGATTACAATTCCTGTATAGGCATTATAAATAAAATAGTGACTCTAATTTTATCTTGAAAATGAATTTCAGGGTAATTTAAATAAGCGGAAATTTCCAGTTTAGCTCTAATTTCTGTAGGTCTTTGAAATACGAAATAGTTTATCATTGAAACATATCTAGATTATTAAAAGTAACTATCTTTTATTTAAAATATATTTTTTATAAAACCAATAGTTTCCGAGATATTGCAAATCATATATTTATATATTAGTAAACTGATAGACACTGTTGCAGAAACACAGTGAAAAAAATAGAATCACATTCTACCAAAGAGCATAAATTATATAATATACACTGTTACAAAAACATTCGGAAAATAGGAACATCTTTATTTACTTTAAAAAAAATTGACATGTGACATTGGTTTCTATACTCTTTGATGAACACAGATATGTTCCTATTTTCTCAATGTTTCTGTAACAGTGTATATTATCTAATTTATGCCCTTTGGTAGAATGTGATTTAATTTTTTCCAGGATGACCTGGCGGCCTAGGGGTAAGGTGTCAGACTTCTGTGCTGGCGGCCGGGGTTCAATCCTAGGTCCCGGCACAGATTTATCTGATTACCAAACCCTTCCTTCACCTCTGACAAGACGTGTATTAATCACAACTTGTGAATGTGGGCAATCCCAGGCCTCCACCATGGTTCGGATTCCACGTTAAACTATAGGTCCTCCATTTCATCTCACAATCACCCTACCATTACACATTAGCGTAAGTGCGTAAAACCCGAACGGTTAGTAAGATGCGGTGCTAATAATAATAGTAATAATAAATTTTTTCCTATTACGTTTCTGCAACAATGTATTTGATGTGTTGATTTCACATGAGTTTTAAGTAAATATCTCCATTCATTTAGTATTTCGCGTTTTAAGAGGGAACGCTACCAACCTTTTCTCACAATAAGCTTAGGGCCAGTTTCTTAGTCAAATTTAGTGCGCCTCAAGTGCGGTGCTACACTAAATACAAGACGATACCTACCTAAACTCAAATGTAATGGGCCGTTCTCGCATAGTAAACTGGCCCGTTCTATTCTGGTCTAGGTAGGTGTCGTCATGTGCTTAGTGTAGCACCGCACTTGAGGCGTACTAAATTTGACTATGAAACTGGCCTTTAGTTTCATCAAAATAACAAATTTTTAGGAAAGCGGGTTAAGACGCCAACCTCAATTAGTTTGGTAAGCTGATGATGGAGTGTTCGGAATTTAAGATGTCTGATGGTGTCTATTCCTAAATGGTTTACAACTATCCCTTCACGCAAATGCACGTTCATTTCCTCTTAATTTTAACTTAATCGTCGCTACCACAGTGGAGGAGTGGTTTAACCTAAATGGTTTTCTACTCTCCCTCCACGAAAATGCAGGTACAATTCCTCTAAATTAAACCTTTGATATCCCCAGTATATTAGTGTAATTATTACATATCCATGCAAACCGAATGGATAGAAAGACGTGGTGCTAGTTAGAAAACAACTAATAGTCTTAACCTCACATTTGTTTCCTAATAATCAGAGCCCTGCTTTTATGGTGAATAAAAAAGCCCAATTTCGTTTTTAAGTTTCCCAAAAGCGGTGAATAAGCGGTGAATAAGCGGTGAATTACAAAAATCCTATTTTTGCGACGAAATTATCGAATTAAGACAAAAGCGTTAAAAAAGTGTTTTTTTACCAAACTTTCGTGATTAAGGTGACTTTGTTGGGTTAAAACTAGACTTCCAGGACAATGTTTGAAACAGGTAAACTAAACATATTGAAGTGAAAAACAAAAAATTACATTTTGTCTGGACAAAACGGTAAAAAAAAACACTAGTCCACAAAAAAATGTGCTGTCAACTTATTAAAAAAAGTCAGATTTAGCGGCAGCTGGTCCGGGAAAAGTATGTACAAGTCACAAAGAAAAAATATTACACAAAAATCATCTTGTTACTTATTTTTCAATATCCCAAAATATTAGCGCGAATGCCGAAAATCGCGATTATCGCGGACATCATTTAAAATCGCGAGTATCGCGCTAAAACGCCGATTTCGCGAATTATCGCGACAATTCTGAGCATATATTTGCAATCAGGGTAACCTGAAATGTGAACATCTGAAAGAAAAAATGCCATATCTAACATTCGCGAATTATCGCGAACTCCACAATCGCAGGGCTCTGCTAATAATATAATATAAAATCCTTGTTCTTTAAAAAAAATTATCCAAATTGTAATCTCAACAGGTCAATTTTATTCTCTTCAAGATTTGATAAGCAATCAGCTGTTTGACAGTTTGTTTACCAAGTGTTGCATGCGATTGATTGGAGGGGGAAAACAGGCCTTGTTCTTCCTGACCTTGAAGAAATATCGCACGTTATTCACTTGTTTCTTTCCGACACGTTCAACAATCGATATATCTCGAACCGTCTGTTACTTTTATTATTTTAAGGTTAAAGTGACTATTCGTTCCTGATTTTCAAGGACTGTCCCCGAAATAAGACCGATATCCTGGGCTGATTTTGTACCCAGAATTCTCAAGTAAATTAATACAAAACTAAACCCACTTCGATGATCGCATGATATAAGGCATCAGTCTCGCAATAGACGTGACTGCCGATTAAAGGGAGATCTGGGTTCGAAATTTGGGTGGGGTATACTAAAGGGTTTTTTTTCTTCTAAGATTGTTATCCACTCGTTATTATTAGCACCACGTATTACTAACCGTTCGGGTTGTACGCACTTACATTAATGTGTAGTGGTAGGGGTGATTGTGATATGAAATGGAGGACCTACAGTTTAACTAACGTGGGATCCGAACCACGGAGGAGGCTTGGCATTCCTCACATTCACAAGATGTCTTGTCAGAGGTGAAGGAAGGGTTTGGCTATCAGATAAATATGTGCCGGGACCAAGGTTTGAACCCCGGACACTCAGCACAGAATTCTGACACTTTACCCCTAGACCGCCAGATCACCTTTTTTCTCAACTCTTCATTCCCGTAAATGTACACTTTTTTAAAATATAAATTCAACCTTACTAATCTTTTACCCACTATCGTAATTAATACGTAGGCGTATAACACGAACGAATAGTAAGACGCGGTGCTAAAAAAAAAAGGGGTATCTAGACATTTAAAGTACACCCCACTCTCCCCTTACCCCTCTGATAACACAGCGTTTAAATATCAACATCCATGACGCATGACAACTTCCAAATGGGTCGCGCGTGACTCCATTTTTCTTTGGAAGAAATTAGAAATATGTAATTTCTTCTTATTAAAAACTAACAACCTTTACGTATGCTATGTTTTGGTAACGATTATGCAGTGTGTCCTTGCATGTTTTTACAGCACCTCATATGCATAGTGAGGATGTTATGCTAATACAAAGCTCTACCCCTACACGAGACCCAGGGCTCAGAGCAAGATGGGAATATATATCGATTATACAAGGTTACTGCGGCTTGGACATAAAAAGGAGACCATAGATTTCACCCGGTGGAGAGGCTTTTTTTTAAGTATTTTTTTTGTTCACTGCATATCACCGCCCCTTTGGGCTATGCGCACATGTACATATATTTTTCCGCACTAGGTTTTAATACTCGTAAAAATACCCTTAAATTGTCGTAAATACTCCCTTAAACTGGCGTAAAGACTCCCTTAAATTGGCCTAATGACTCCTTAAAAATGGTTTAAAGACTCTTTTAAAGTGGTTTAAAGACCTCCTTAAGGTAGCCTAAAGACTCCTTTAATGTGGTAAAGACCCTCTTAAAGTATTCTAAAGACTCCCTTAAAGTAACCTAAAGACTTCTTTAAAGTGGTAAAGACCCCCTTAAAGTAGCCTAAAGACTCCCTTGAAGTTGTAAAGACCCCTTTAAGTATCCTGAAAACTCCTTTAAAGTGGTAAAGACTCACTTAAAGTGATAAATACTCCCTTAAAGTAGCTTAATACTCCTTTAAATTGGTAAAGACTCCGTTAAAGTAACCTAAAGACTCCTTTAAATTGGTAAAGATTCCCTTAAAGTAGCCTAAAAACTCCTTTAAATTGGTAAATACTCCTTTAAAATAACCTAAAGACTTCTTTAAAGTGGTAAAGACCCCCTTAAAGTAGCCTAAAGACTCCCTTGAAGTTGTAAAGACCCCTTTAAGTATCCTGAAAACTCCTTTAAAGTGGTAAAGACTCACTTAAAGTGATGAATACTCCCTTAAAGTAGCTTAATACTCCTTTAAATTGGTAAAGACTCCGTTAAAGTAACCTAAAAACTCCTTTAAATTGGTAAAGACTCCTTTAAAGTAACCTAAAAACTCCTTCAAATTGGTAAAGACTCCTTTAAAGTAACCTAAAGACTTCATTAAATGTGTAAATACTCCCTTAAAGTAACCTAAACACACCTTTAAATGGGTAAAGACTCCTTTAAAGTAACCAAAAGACTCCTTTAAAGTAACCAAAAGACTTCTTTAAATTGGTAAATACTCCCTTAAAGTAACCTAAACACTCCTTTAAATTGGTAAAGACTCCCTTAAAGTAACTTAAAGACTCCTTTAAAGTGGTAAAGACTGCCTTAGATTGGCATAAAGACCTTTCTTCAAATGGTCCCCTGCATTAAAATCCAAGCTCATTGATTAAAGGAACTAAAAAGCGAAAGTTTGTGGGAATGTTACTATACAAGACGTCTGTTGGACTTAGATCCCTCTCACTCTCCCGGTTTTGCACAGTGACAAATTGCAGCCCGCCTCAAGAGTCGAACAATACAGTGGATAGACAGATATTTGTGACGATATTTGAATAGACCATTGTATGTTCGGGTGAAGGACTGTTGTAATGGAATACACACCATGACAATGTCGGTAGTTGGTCTAGCTACCGGATTCTTGAAGGGGAAGGCGAAAAGGTTCGGTTTTTAGAAAGAGATGTAAAGTCCAATTAAATAGGAAGGGCCATTTTTGAAAATACAAACTTTTTTTTGCGTCCATCATTGATAACATTTTACTAGGTTTTTTTTAGATATTGATAATAATCAAGGCTATCTAGCAAAAGTGACAGTTGCAGATAATATGGCTTGAAGTATGAATACATGAAATTTGTTTTAAAACATTTGATAACTATGAACACCCACTTAAGTGACCGAAAGGTCTAACGCGCTACTCTCGCAATAGACTAGACTGTAGATGATGGGGAGATCAAGAATCGAATCTCGGTCAGGTGTGCTGAGTTATTTTCTAAAATAGTTTTTTACTCTTCTTTCATGAAAATGTAGGTACATTTTTTCTAAATATAACCTTTATAATCCCTAAAACTATCAGAGTATTTAGTACATAAGCTTATAACTCGAACGGGTGGTAAGACGCGGTGCTATATAAAAAAAATCTGTGAGAGTTTCCTTTTTATCTAAATCAGACTGTATTGGCGTTTTCATAATTTGAGTTAAAAATAACGAAAAAAACTCTTAGGTCTTTCTCATATTTATCATATTTAATTTTTTTTTATAAAAAGAATATGATAAATATAACCCAATTTAATCGTATAATATTATTATATGGGAATGGCATACACAAGTTTTAATATTTGGCCTGCGTCACTGCAAACCATCTACAGTAGCCCCGTGGCTTCTTTGGTGCTGACTGACAGCTGACGGCTTTGAAAAGTTACCAGACCAAATTATGTATCCCATACACCGAACCATATGATCTGCAAAAAAACATGTGTTTAACAGCTGTCACTCCTGACAGTCAAAATTTAAGTATATACCTACATGTTGACTGTCAGAAGTCAGCTGTGAACTGTCAGTCAGCACCAAAGAAGACATGGGGCTACTGTAGGCTGATTCATAAGGGATTGATATTACGTTTACCTCTGTAATTATTTTCTAGCACAAAAAAAGTCGATTCATAAAAGTAAAACTGGTCCAAGAAATGGAAATACTTGGATTTTTTTTAACTACAAGAATTTCTAGAAAAGAAACGATTTCTCAGTAATTTTATTAGTGTGAAATATTAAGCAAAATTGTTATTTGAAACTTGCCTTTCTCACAGCATTTCAAATTAAGTTATAATATAGTAAATACAAATTGTACGGGGCATCGTAAAAATAGAGACATTTACTTAAAACTCGTACGATATGTGAAACGAGATAATATACATTGTTACATTGGACGTAACAGAAAAAGGAACATCACATTCCACCAATGAGCATAAGTTAAATGATAAATATGGTTGCAGAAACATATTGAGGAAAAATAAAAATCCATTACTGTTTACCAAAAAAAGTAACGATCGATTCCCTTGGAAACTTTTGGGTTTATAAAAATATATTTCAAATAAAAGTTTTTTATTTTTAATAATAATAATAATAATAATAATATTTAGCACCGCGTCTTACTACCCATTTGGGTTATACGCTTTAAGTACTAATTACTCTAATGGGTTAGGAATTGGGAAAGTTGATTTAGAGGAAGTGAACCCACATTTGCGTGGAGGGAGAGCGGAAAACCAATTAGGAAAAACCACCCTCAGTTCACCCGACCGAGATTCGAACCTCGATCTCCCCGTCCACAGCGGTCGAGCTCAACATGACAAGCGCGTTAGCCAACTACACCACCGAGGCGGGTTTATTTTTAATATTCGTACAAAATTTTAGTGATAAGTTATTTCGTATTACAAATAGTTGTGGAGATATGATACAAATACCCACTTATATAAAGTAACCTATTAATAATTTTTTCGGTTAAATTGAGAAATTTAGATGAGTTGTAATGTTAAAAAGTGCCAAGACATGGATTTGAATAAAATCGTTAGTGCCTATATTTTGAGAAAATCGATTTTTCTCTTTGACCTCTTAATAGTTTTAAGGATATACTATTATTTAATTTATTTAAGGTGTTTAACGTTCACTTTCAAAACTGCCTGATTATCTCAACACACTACTTTTAAATCAACTTAAATTTAGAACAAACAAAACATCAAATCCGCAGTCGTTAATCCATCGCTGTGAAAGGGTAAACACCCATTTCATCAATTATACATTTTTCGGTCATACCAGGAATAGAACTCAGGACCATTATTTTAGTATACAGACTCACTACCGACTGAGCTACAGTGTCGGACTAAGGATATGTCGATGATTCCATGAACCCCTTAAGGGGACTTTATGAAAACTCTAGTTACCAAGTTTTAGCCCACCGATAAAATAATTTCGGCTCTAGGCAGACAGACATAGATACGGGGTGTCAAAAACACTTTTACTTTCTCACGGACCCCAGTGTATTATAAGCGTCAAAAAATCGAGTTAGAGATTTTTTTTTATATCGAAGTTTCATTACCTCCTGAACCTGAAACAGTAATTCTGTGCGTTGCCGTCCGTCCGTCCATCTGTCAATATCTCGGCCTAGATCCGAAACCATTTTACCGATCGGGATATAGCTTGGTATCTCGGGTTTTCATAAAGTCCCGCCCCCCACCCCCCGATGCGTTTTTTGAATTAGATATCCAAACTTAGTATCAAGGGTTTTTTTACTTAAGGGCTGGTCGATAAAACAATCAATCTTATTAGAATCGATTTTAAATATTTTGATTAAATTTAATATATATATATATATATACACGGTTTAACACTACAAACAAAATGATTCATTTTTCAATGACTTTGAAAGGGGGGAAGGGGTGATTTAAACAAGAGTAAATTTCCAATTTTGATCATATCTCAAACAATCTTTGAGATACAAAATAACTTAACGTTTCAAACTTGTTGCAATCTTTACGATACAAAAATATAGTTTTCCTCGCTATAGGCAAAGATGTATTTTTTTCAAATATAGATTTGAAAAAAAATTGGCTACTGAAAATGCTTAGTAAAATTGTATTTTATTTTATAGGTTATATGATCTTTGGTGAGTTGCAATGAAAGTTTGTGTGACGCACCGGACCAAATATTTTGGTAACAGGAGGATGAAAAGTCGACATCCATTTAAATATGAAATTAAATATATATATTTTTACAATTATAGTACTTACTCTCTCCTTGGAGTCACGATCAAAAAAAGCACGCATGGTCTATATCCTATTTGGTGAATTAAAGAAACTATGTGATTTTTTAAAAATATATGTGATAATTTCAATAACTCTTCGCTCTAGTTTAATAATTGGGTGCGATGACCTGATGGTCTAGGGGTAAGGTGTCAGACTTCTGTGTTGGGGGTCCGGGGTTCAATCCTCGGTCCTGGCATAGATTTATCTGACTACCAAACCCTTCCTTCACCTCTGACAAGACATCTTGTGAATGTGGAGAATGCCAGGCCTCCACCGTGGTTCGGATTCCATGTTAAACTGTAGGTCCTTCATTTCATCTCACAATCACCCTACCATTACACATTAGCGTAAGTGAGTACAACCCGAACGGGTAGTAAGACGCGGTGCTAATAATAATAATAATTGGGTGAAACGACTACTTCGCCTTATGGCGAGATTGTATGGAGTTTCACGTGTGATTTAGACTATTGTTCCTCCGAGACATATGAATCACTGACCGCGAGTGAACGCCGGCACGCTATTAAGGGGTCGGTGGGAGGAGGGGGGGGGGGGGA
>CABFOW010001891.1:106484-123627 GCA_902141385.1 Timema californicum
TTATTATTATTATTATTATTATTATTATTATTATTAGCACCGCGTCTTACTACCCGTTCGGGTTATACGCACTTACGCTAATGTGTAACGGTAGGGTGATTGTGAGATGAAATGGAGGACCTACAGTTTAACGTGGGATCCGAACCACGGTGGAGACCTGGCATTCCCCACATTCACAAGATGTCTTGTCAGAGGGGAAGGTAGGGTTTGGTAATCAGATAAATCTGTGCCGGGACCGAGGATTGAACCCCGGCCGCTAGCATAGAAATCTGACACCTTACTCCCTAGACCGCCAGGTCACCGCCAGGTATTTTATATTAAACGTAAGTATGGTAGACGTATGTTTATATATTAGCACAAGATTTACAGTAAAAGCTAACCTAACCTAAAACAGCTGACCTTGATCTGAACACCTCATCCTAATTACAGGCAGGTAATAACTGATAAATAGGATGCATATTATTCATAAATACATGATTAATTGTTGACCAAGCCTTGAATCGAACCAGTTTGTTTAATTCTTTATTTTTTTTACCACGGCGTCTTATTACCTGTTCGGGTTGTACGCATGTGTACTAATTACGATAGTGAGTTAGGGATGAGTAAGGTTGAATTTAGGGGAAGTGCACCCGCGTGGATATAGAGTGGAAAACCATTTTGGAAAAACTTCCCTCCGTACATCCTACTGGGATTAGAACCCCGTTCTCCCTATCATTGGTAGACTTGTCTAACACGAGAGTGACGCCTTAGACCATACGGCCACCGCAGCCGGCTAACTGGTTGTGGTTTATAAAAAAAACATATCCAATGCTAAACAATACAAGTTCTTAATCTCTCTTATGTTATATATATTTATATATTCTACTTACACATACGGTTTTTGCCTCTTAAAAATATAAAATTATGTTTATAATTTTAGAAACATTTTGGTGATAATTCTTTTGAATATTTTTTACGTTACTTTCTCTTTCGTATTCAAGTTGACCTTGAGGATGTTCCACCAAAGTTTTATCAGATATTTTAAAGTCAAAATAATAACAAAAACAACAAATCTTAATGTATGTATAAATATAACCAATTTTTAGTTTATTTATTATTTCAATTTTATTTTGATTTAAAAATACCTGATGATAATTAAGATAAACTTTACCCCTATTGATTCTAATATACTTTAGATATGCCCCAAATGCTCAAAAATAGCTAGGCTATATTCAAAATTGAGTTTTTTAAAAATAAAAAAACAATCTAAGTATTTATTTAAAAATATGTATAATTTTTAACTTATTTATTTTTCCAATTTTATTTGGACTTAAAAATACCTGATGAACTTTTACTCTATTAATTCTTAAATTCTACAGATTGTCCCCCCCCCTTCCCCCACCTTAAAAAATAAACAACTAAGCCATGTCCAAACTTGAGTTTGTTAATAAAAAATTACGATATGGTTATTATAAAGTTGGTAGACGATGTAAACATCAGCAAACCTTTTCTTAAGGTGGAAGCCCTGGCCTTCCCTGCATCGAGTGGGCGAAAAGGGGACAAGGGAGAGATAAAGGGAGAGAGGGGTTGATTATTACAAAGTGGAACGAGGTCTTTTTAGGGTCACGCATGAGCTGGAATTGGGTCGATGGATAGCACACCAATAATGGTCAAGTTTAAACTTTATTCTTAGAAACATCTAATAAAAATGTTTAAAATGTATTTATTAAAAACTATCAGAAGTACCTGGTTCTATCCGGTGTAACGCTTTTATTTTTATCAAACATAATATTTAAAAAAAATTCATTTCTTCCGACCCAGTTTTTAATTAAAAAAGGGGATAGTCAATAATTTAAAATTACAGCTTTGGGGTGCATATGTTTGTATACAGGGGCTAATAATTTTAGTATAGGTCTTAAATACTAAAATTATTAGCCCCTGTATACAAACATATGCACCCCAAAGCTGTAATTTTAAATTATTGACTATCCCCTTTTTATATATATAACTGAAATAACTTATTTCTCCGTCTAATTGTTGACGTAATATTTCTTGTTCTAATAATAAAGAGAAGTACAAGAGTCTTAAGATAAAATAGTTCAAAATAGCACTTCGACCAATTAATAATTTCAGATGCAATGATTTATCACCTGTCCAATCAATTTAGAAGACAGTGGCATTAAAACCTTTTTCCAACAATAATTCATTTTATTAATAAATATAATTAATTATATATTATATTTTATATATATTATATATATAATATATAATATATTTTATATATTATATTTTATATATATTATATATATAATATATTTTATATATTATATATCGCATTATGCTTATGACAGACAGACAAAATCTTCATTTTATTAATAAATATAATTAATTATATATATAATATATAATATATTTTATATATTATATTTTATATATATAATATATTTTATATATTATATATCGCATTATGCTTATGACAGACAGACAAAATCTTCATTTTATTAATAAATATAATTAATTATTGTTGGAATTTTTTTTAATGCCATTGTCTTCTAAATTGATTGGACAGGCGATAAATCATTGCATCTGAAATTATTAATTGGTTAAAGTGCTATTTTGAACTATTTTATCTTAAGACTCTTGTACTTCCCTTTATTAATAGAACAAGAAATATTACGTCAACAATTAGACGTAGAAATAAGTTATTTCAGTTTGGGATTATGTCCTGCTGTAATAATTGTCTTAAATGTTCAGATACCTACTAACTTCTTTATAGTTCGATGTGTTTTCAAATATAGCCATTTCTTGTTCTAATTGAAATCACGGCTTAACGTGTATTTATTTATATCATAATAGAAACCATAATTTTTCTTTATAGAAATCTTTCAAGAAATTTATATTTTTCTCAAACTTGAATACTAAAAATAAGATTTGAAATTTCAAAAATTGTAAATGGA
Source organism: Timema californicum (assembly GCA_902141385.1). Lineage (NCBI taxonomy): Eukaryota > Metazoa > Arthropoda > Insecta > Phasmatodea > Timematidae > Timema > Timema californicum. The sequence goes on from CABFOW010001891.1 coordinate 109,421, forward strand.
TATCTTTATTATTAAAGAACGTCTCACATATTAATACTATATTAATATATTATTTTGGTGTCCAAGAAAATACTAAACTCATTATTGGTTGGTTGATACTATATTTATATATACAAAAATTATTTACTTTACTTATTTATTAGTTGTAATCTTGTTAAAATATAAGGTACAAATTAAACGCTAAATATAAAAAAAATATTTTCAGACACAATAAAATAAAATAAACATTAATGTGTTTTTAATTTTATATAACATCTCACTTTGATATTTAAAACACAACATTAAAATATGTATAATCATGAAAATATTTTATGTATTTTTTTAAAAGTTCAAGATAAATTGTCCCTTCCTAATCAAATCACTCAACCGTTCTTATCGTTAAAGTATCTTGAGAATGCAAATAAGATATTCTACACCCAAAGTACGCTATCTGTAATCACTTAGCTATGTATATAAGCTTCAAATAGATTGTTACAATTTTTTTTAAGCAAACACCACCTTACTATGGATTATAAAGAAAACAAATCACAAATTACTTGTGGATTGCAGTAATATACACGTTGCTTCGAACACAGTTAACAAATATTTCATCTACACATAAGTTTAACATATCTTAGTTGTGCGTTCGTTGAGAACTATTGGAATTATTCTTGTATTATACTTGGGAAGGTTAAATAAGCTAGGATTGAATAAACTTACTTTGGTTTCGTAGTCAATATTTCTAGTGGGTTAAAATCACTCAAAAATTATAATAAATTCACTACTTGCTACCTGCGAGGAGCGACTTTTCCCCACAACGTGGAAGGGTATTTTACGAACTATTGCATTCGAGTCATCAATATAGAAATATTAAAATTTGAATTAACTATTTGAAACTTCATTTGGAACTAGGGCTATTAATAGGGAATACATTTCAGAGCATTACAAGTTTTAATGCAATGCTCTGTATAATTATTTTATGATTTATTATATTTAATATCGGCTTTAGAAACAAAGAATTATATCAGCACACAATCTTAAAAATGAACTAAACCAAGTATTGGGGATTTTACACTAAAACAAATAATCTTTATATTTAATAAGCCCAACTGACTGACTGACTGGGTAAAATGTGATAATTTATTCTGATAGCCTTTGAGTGACGTAATTTTAATGCACTAATTAAATAAGGTGATAATGTGCTTTAACAGTATCTTGCAATTGTAAATAAGTTTGAAAAACTTCAAAACTAGGAAATAAGTAAATTGTTTATTAAAGTTTTAAAACTATTTTACGATAAAATAAATAAAGCACACACATACCATTTAATTCTCAAAACAAACTATACAAAATACTGCAGTAAAATTTACTTTTGAATAGTAATTACTGTAAATTTAACTTTATAATATAATTTCAGTTACCATTCTTGCGTATTATCCTTCGCAGTAAAAATGTATAAGAATTTGTTATAATATTTGGTATTAAGAAATCATCACTATACTTAAGAGATTTTTTATTTTACAAAAAACAAGAGCGTTACTTAATCCCGACACTACGATGTTAACAAAACCCAAAATGGGCACAACGAAGCTTTATAAATCTCAAAGAAATTCCATTTTAGTCTTCATTGATTGAGGATGTTCCCGAGGTCATATCTATCTATTTTCGAGAGACGTTCGTGTAACCACAAAAACAGCAATGAATTATTTTCATTTCAAATTCAGTGTTTCAATACTTAAAGGTCGTGGATTGTAGAGCACAATTTCCTCCAAGGGATGTTAAAAAAGTGAGAAAGTGAAGAACCTCTCTGAAGGTGTGAATCAAAGTTAGTTGTTATTATTAAATTATACCTACCATATTCTAAAAACATTTCATTTGAGTGCTTGAAAATTATATTCATTGTTTTAATAATATAAGAGATAAAATTATAGTTGAAAAAATAATGATATAATATTAGTAGATAATTGCTGTCAACAGAGCCAATGGTTGACTAAATCATTTAATATGATTTACAAGGGAAGGGTCTTAAATTAATAACCAATTATTTAGAAGACTAAATGGATGATAAATAATATGAACATTTAAAACCTAACTTAACTAAAGTTAATATGAAAGTAGCACATAAGATAGCAAGATTTAAAATTTCAAGGTCGCCATTTATATGTTGGTTTGATAAGATATCTTTATATTGTCTATTATTTATCAACACGTATCTTATTTCCTATTAATAAGCGAAAAATACCAAAGGAAAACCTAAATAAAAGAGGATATTTTATAATATAAAATATTATTTGTATTTCAACTAGTCTCATATTGTATTGGAACTACTTGTCTTTCGACCGTTTAACGACGTTCCTATTTCTATAATGATTTATCTGAGTGCCCCTTCATCCTTCCCATTCCCAGACAAAAGAAGAAAATAATAACAAGGTAACATTTTCCAAAACGGTAAGAAAAAGCAGAGGTGTATCTGATAATGGATTGGGATGGAGATAGATAAGCGTAGTACAGTCCGTTAGTCCTGAAAGCTTGAAGTCTTACCTTGATGTATTACACTGTGGCCCTATCTTATAAGCTGCACCATAGTTGAACCAGCCAAGGTAATCTTTCTCACATTCAAGGCAAAGGAAAGGTACGGTACGTGGAATGTTCTCAACGTTTTCTCAGTAGACCTGGCCGAAGTATCCCCTACTCCCAATACAGATCTAGTGACAATATTAGAGACAATGTTACCTTGAAGGTCTTGTACGACGAGACGACATAGGAGCTACCATCCTCAAGTTCCTCCAACCTCATCCTCCGTTCCCCGTCCATGGTGAAGACGTACCTCGCCCCGTGAGGGAGGTCCATCCTCAGCGACAACTTATCCAGCAGCGCCTCGAGGTTACTGATATCCCGACCGGGCTTGAACCGGAACTCTACGCCGGGGAAGAACGGGTCACCGTTCCTGTAGAATGTCACCCTCCTGGCCCTCCAGTACGACAAGTTGCTGTATTTACTGTTGGCGGCTTTGTGTTCCGCGCGGGACTTGGGCCTCGCCGGGGGTAGCATGGTGGAGGAGGCCTCGCTGGCGTTGTCGGCCATCGCGGCGCCCCCTCCGGGGCTGGTCGGGCGGCTAGCCGTGGCCCTCCAGAAACCACCTTCTTTAGAAGACGCCACTACCACAGCCGTCGCCACCGCCGGGCGGGCCCGACGCCTCTCCTCTTCGTCTTCGTCTTCCTCCTCCTCGTCTTCTTCCGTCGTATCCGACTTCCGGTGGTGATGGTTGGCGACGGCTAGGGCCGAACCCGGTCGGGAGGATGCGGCGAGGCCGTTGGACGCGTGGTTATGGTGGCCGCTGTTGTTGCGCTGTGACGACTGACCCGCTTGGTTCCCCGACTGCTCGCTACGCGGCGTGGTGGCGGGATCCTCACCCGCATGCTGGACCTGCAGCAGACTCTTCCCGTTCGGCGCATCCTGGGAGGTGTCCTGAGGGCCATCTTCCGAGTCGTCCGCCCCGTGCTGCAGTCTGCTCGGTGCCCGTGACGGGGTTTGAACCGCGCCCTGCGTGGTGGGCATAATTACTTCGTCTCGTTCTCAGCACTGACCACTCGCGTCACGTGTCGGGTTAGAAATGACCATCGTACACCGCGAGAATGTTTACCCCTATAATTTGTCCTTATTTCCCGTAGCAAATTACAGTTTCCAATACCTCGTTCACAGTCCCACCCCTTTAGCAACGCAACCCCACCTACACGGTCGACAGCAAAAAAATAAATATGGTCCACTGCCCAACAATAACAATAACGCAATAAGGTGAAGGTGGCATTCAACTCGTGTTGTGTTGCATGATTTTATTTTGTGTACTATAACCGCAGCGTTGCCATGTTTCTCCCTACCTTGGAGAATACTTGTTGCTCCCCTCTCTCTTGAGAAGTTTAGCTTCTTTATTTTTTTTTTAGATCCCTAATAAAGGCGATGCTCAGATGTTCGTGAGCTTCATCGCCGTAGTTAGTCGAGGAAAGTATTGACTGGGAACTTTCCCTCCGCCGATTTGGCAACCGTGCGCAGACTCGTGGTTGGTCAGAAGAAGCGCGAGAGACCTATTTACTGGGGCCAATGAGAAGGGAAGGACACGCCTTTTGATTGTTGCGGTAAACCACCTCCTTCCACGTTTGCCCTCCTTTCCTTACAACCCCCCCCCCCTCTGGCCCTCCATATCCGGCCTATGACTGCGAGCTTTGTGTCGTGATAGCGTTAATCCGATCTAGAGGAGATACATCGAACAATTTGTCCTCCTGGTTACGATTGGCAACACTGCTGTGTCTTTGACTGGGCCCTCTTTTTGTTTTCTTGGATTGTACAACAACGGGAAAATGTTTATTATTATTATTATCAGCACGTCTTACTACCCGTTCGGGTTATACACACTTACCCTAATGTGTAATGGTAGGGTGATTGTGAGATGAAATGAAGGACCTACAGTTTAACGTGGAATCCGAACCACGGTGGAGGCCTGGCATTCCTCACATTCACAAGATGTCTTGTCAGAGGTGAAGGAAGGGTTTGGCAATCAGATAAATCTTTGCCGAAAAAATGTTTATTATTATTATTATCACCGCGTCTTACTACCCGTTCAGGTTATACGCACTTACGCTAATGTGTAATGGTAGGGTGATTGTGAGGTGAAATGAAGGACCTACAGTTTAACGTGGGATCCAAACCACGGGGGAGGCCTGGCATTCCCCACATTCACAAAATGTGATTAATACATGTCTTGTCAGAGGGGAAGGAAGGGTTTGGCAATCAGGTAAATCTGTGCCGGGACCGAGGATTGAAACCCGGACTTCCAGCACAGAAGTCCTACACCGAACCCTCTAGACCTTCAGGTCACCATGTTTTTTTTATTAATTCACAAACTATCTTAATACTCGAAGTCGAAACTTCTAACTATGGGGTTCATTAGTAGGTTGTACAAGGCGGGCTACACCTCTTATTCACAAAATTTGATCATCGGGATGGACATTCTTAATACCGTAAAATAAACTATATCCTGATATTTAGGCAAGAGAATTCCCATTTTCGAGCACTTGGAAAAATAATTTTCCAACTCAATATGTATAAGATTTTACTATAATATCAGTTGTTTGGAAGTCAATCAATTGGCATAAATTAATTGATTACGAAAAACATTTAATAAAATCGTTTCATATATTTACCAAACAATAGAAAGATAATACAATAAAATACGATAGTTCTCAAATACTGTTTTCATCTCAGATCTAATCACCACTTTAATTCTGAATGCCATTGGATATTTTAATTTGTTAACAATTCTTATATTTACGTTATATTTTGTATGCTTATGATGCTAAAAGAATATTAAACATTACTTTTTATTAAAAAGCCAAATTAATTTTTTTTATTGGAAACCAGTGTCCAGGTTAAAACAAGGAAATTTCTAAAGAGTAAGAAAGGTTTTAGTAATCAATAAATTTGAATATAATTGAATTGAATATTGATGCCTCTTTGTATTGATTCCCTTTCTACATATTAATAAAGTTGCGGAAGCTCCATCATATCATCACTGGCAAATTATATTTGATGAGCTTGACGTTTATTACGCATGCACACCGATGTAATAAGCCCAAGTAAAGATTAAAATATAATACCTATAGTTTAAAACTTCCCCACTGAGAAAATTATTAGTACGGAATGGAAGAAGACATGAGAAAAAGTTAGTATTTTTGCAATTTTTGTATAAACATTTTTTTTGGCCTAAATAAAAAAAATTAGAGTAGAAACGTAAAGTTTAATTTGTTTCACATGGTGATATCAATAGTTGTTGAATATCTGTCATGATCATAGCGGTATTAGACGAAAAACTTTTATAAATGAAGAGAAAAAGTTGCCAAATTCCAAGGCACCCTTGACAGATATTCAACAACTGTTGATATCATGTGAAGAAAATTAAACTCTTATGTTTCTACTGGAGATATATTTTATTTATTTTGGCCAACAAATGGTTTTGATATAAAAACTCCCTTAAATACTTTCCCTCCCACCCCACCTTAAGTAAGCGCATTAAATTAACTCTCAATTTTATTCAACAAATTTAGTGACTAATGTGAGTATAGTGTGAGGCATGTGGCCTATATAATAAACCATCAATTATCCTGCCCCTCTTCCTAGATATGCAAACTAAATCTCATACATATTAAATGATTTTTTTAAATCAAAACATTAATCAGTTGTAGAACATATTCTGTAATATATTCTAGAAACACAATATTGCACAATGCATAGTTTCCTCCCTGTTGGATTTAAAACAAAATCAAAACAGAACTAAATTTAACAAATCTAATACTTTATTACAACTAATACTATATCTCATTTCAAAGTGTTAATTTACCTTCATTTCAATCACAATAGCTCGTCAACATCTTGATACCACTATGGTGTTTAATTAATTATTATAGCTCATGACATTGGGGTAGGACATATGTAAAGGATATCAAATTACCTACCATTATTTATTACAGTAAAATAGGGCTAAGCCCTCGTTTAGGTGATAATATGGTCCTAGGCGTCTCTTTTGCAATAGATGACTGTCAATAATGGGGAGATCGTGGTTCAAATTCCAGTCAGATTTACTTAGAATGGTTTAGCCAAAATGTTTTTTTGCTGTTCCTCCATATGAATTCGGGTACAATTCTTCCAAATTCAACCTCACACATATTTAATATATTAGCGTAATCAGTACATATGCGTATGTGCGTGTGACCCGAACGGGTAGTAAGACGCAATGCTCACTTTTTGAATTAAAAAAAATACAAAAATATTAATACATTGCTCAGAAGTAAAATTTGTTGGGTGTTTTCCAGCAACAAGATTTCGCCTTGAGTTAATAACTACCACACATAATTAGAATTTATTAGTTCTTATATTTATCAGAATACTCATATATATGATATTTTGCGTGTAAGTATTAAACGTATCTTTAGCACGTTACAATTTAAAGTTACAGGTTTGACCTCACTGATAAGTATAACGTAGTGTGACCCAGAAGGCCAGAGATCAATCCCGACGGGATATATATAATAAGGCTGAAATATCTTTTATATCTACAAACGAGTACTTTTGAGTTTGGTTTAAATCATTGTACTGCTACAGTAAATTCACCATAGGAGTGAAGGGAACTGACAGCCAGTAAAAGTTACCAGTTATATTTTTTATGTATTCATTCACCAAACTATCTGAATTGCAAGACCATGTTTTGAGCTGTTATCACTTTTAATGGTCAAAACACTTCACAACAAGTCATTTGTTTTAGTTATCTTTTTATTTTAAACATTTTTTACACGATTAAAAAACGAACTTGTGAAAATAACCGTTTGGATGTTTTTTTTATGTGTGTAAGTGGTATCTGTGGTTCACTTAAATTATTTACAAACGGGAGCTTCTAAAAGGTTGCGTTTTCTTCATGAATAAATATGGTGAACCGGATGAAATAAGAGATATTGATGACGTCATACGAACCGTGTTTGGTTGTGTTCATCCGCGTGCGTTTGCAAAATGAAAAGTTGAAATTTTGGAACTAATATTTTGTACAGCTCTTTCTCTAAGTTATAAAACACATGTTTTTTTATTTAGTGATACAAGTTTGAAAATAATATTTTTTAAGGTATTATTCCGTGTACTATACCATCTCTTGTTGCCACAACCGCGAAACAAAAAAAAACTAATAGTTTCATTAATATTGTTTGTTCTTTAAATTGGTTAAGAAAAAGCCAATTACAGAGTAATACTTAGGGAACTTTTATTATGAGTGTTTATTAACACTTTTGATTGATACTATAGCATTACTAAGAACATAACAACTATTTCCACATGAATGACGTTCAACCAAATTGCAATAAACATATTCTGCTAGTTCAGTCAACATCCCTCTCATGGTTAATAGATGGTACCTTAGGCAAAACATCTCTGATTATCAGTGCTGACAAGAGAAGAAACGAAATGTTATAAGAAAACTAGTAGTGTCCCTTAGAATAATATATATACTTCTAGCTATACAGTTCTGTATGTCAAATAACATACAAAAGGTATCTCACGGGGTCGTGTGCTAGTTCTAAGCCAACCCCTGAATATAATAACTATATACTACTAGCTATACAGTCCTGTATGTTAAATAACATACAAAAGGTATCTCACGGGGTCGTGTGCTAGTTAGAAGCTTAATATAATAACTACATACTATTAGCAACACACTACAGTCAACCCTCGATTCTACGACCTTTCACGGTTCCCTGGAAAGGGGGGGGGAGACACATTACATATATTTTCCAGGATAGCAACTTTTATATCTCAAACCATTTAAGGACCCCCAGCAAATAATTGTTTAGTAATTTAAATATGACAGAGACTGCTTTTTAACCATAATCTAAGGTACATTAGTAAGGTATGTTGATTGTCTAACAGATGGAAGCACTAATTCAATCAGAGCTAAAACTGTACTTTCCAACTTTATTACCCTGTACCCTTCATATTAATTTATTTGCAAATGACCTACACCACCGAGCGATTGTTTTGGAGAGAGTGGTGTGGGTCAAGGTCACAAAGTCTGTGTGAACATCCGATCATTATCTGAACATCGAGCTGCGAGGGATGCATGAGGTAAAGCTCCCCCTCCCCCCCCCTACTATCCTTTCACACACGAAGTGAAACCTTTTAATAAAATTGAATCACGGCCAAAATAAGGGTGTGCCCGATAGGATCCAGGGCGTTTATTTTAATTAGAAATGAAAATCTCGAGGGCCATTAAAGGAGAAAGAAAGTGATGATGTAGAGTAGATGTAAGGAGTCTAGTTAAGATTATATAAGGATACTCTTAAGATAAAAAAAGGAGAAAAACAAGGGGAATAAGAAATTTATAAATCTGGGTATGTGTTTGAATCATAATTTATATTAATCGTTGAAAGTTTTTTTATTTAATTAACAGGAAGAGGTTTGATTCTTAGTAATCCTCATTACACGCCAAATAATAATAAAAAAATGCGATTTTTTTTAGCGATTCATCGGCTAAACATTCCTGGTATTCTACTTTTTTATATTTTTTTTATCATTGGTTCTTAATATCCGTTGGTTTATACGCTCATGTATTAATTAAACTAATGCTTTTATGGATTAGGAAGGTTATATTTAGATGAATTATACCCACATTTGCGTTAAAGGAGGGTGGAAAACAATTCTGCGAAACCATTCTAAGTACACCCTACCGAGATTCTAACCTTGATTTCCCCGTCATTGATAGTCTAGTCTACTGCGGGAGTAGCGCCTTAAGCCATGTGACCACCGAAACGGGTGGTCTTATACTTGCAGCGGTGGGACACCATCTAGGCGAGGTTACTTTGCCCCAATGAGATGATGTTATGATAATGATGATGATGATTTTGTGGTACCAGTATAGGTATTAAAGGTGACCTGGTGGTCTAGGGGTAAGGTGTCAGGACTTCTGTACTGGGGTCCTAAGTTCGTTGTTGTTAAATTAAGAATGTTAAAAAAAACGTACTTTAATGCAGTTTTTGGTTCACACGTAGTTTTGTATCTAAAATCGCGGTTAATCGATGGTGTGGCATAACCATCATATTGTTACTTAATCCATAAAATAGTGATGAAGAGTCTATTTAGAGGAAGTACATCCACATTAGCGTGACAAAGAGAAAGAAACACAATCGTGTTAAATCGCATGTGACCCGCTTCTGTGACCACACGGTCTAAGCTAAGGCGTCACTCTCTCAACAGACTAGACTGACAATGAAGAGACTATGGTTTGAATCCCGGTTGGTGATACTGAGGGTGTTTTTTCCTAAACGGTTTTACACTCTCTAGCCACGAAAATGTGAGGTAGACCTTCTCTAAATTCAACCTTGATCATCCCTAATACATCAGCTTAATTAGTACATAAGTGTATAGACTGAACGTGTAGTAAGACGCGGTAATAAAAAAAATCATATGTGTAAAACCAGCTTCCAATAGACATGACCGAGGTTCAAACCTTGACCTATACGTCACTGATAATCTCGTCTATTGTCAACCAAACGCTTTAGACCGCGTGATCATCATTGCAGGTAAATACGTCTTTTATCAAAAGTTTACAATCCTTTAAGCGAATCGTTATTTAAAGTCATGCAACCAAGTGTATCGTTGAGCGTGAGACTTGTATTTAAAAATTGGCCCAATAAAACTGAAGAAATATAGCTTAAACAGGTCACAGTCACAGAAAATGACGTCATTCTCTTAAAAGTATGGGTAGAAAACTCTTTTTTTTATTATCAGCGATTCACAAATAAAGTATGATTGTAACTTATGATATATTAAAAAAATAATTTTTTTTGCAGTAGCTTTAACCTTGTAAAGATATAAGTAACACATTATGAAGTTTAGCACAGCGGAAACTCGTCATAATAATATTAAAGTTGAAGGTTTAATTCTGCGAGTGGTACTCATTCATGGCACCTAGATTTTTTTAATTTTTAACAAGTTGGGAAATAAAATAGGTGGTAAATCAATTAATAAGGTGGAGAGCCTTTAAATCTGAAAGTTGGGTTGTCCATGACACATTATATACTTTAAATTCAAGGTGAATAATAATTAAAATAAGGTTCGAATAATTTATTTTTATGATTCATAAATCAGTCCTTTACAGAGTTTATTAACCAATTAAACATATCAAGAACAGATCAAGACTATTGATAATATTTTAGGACTGAGCCTGTTTCAAACGATCATAATGTGTACTAGTTTTAAATCCATTAACCCATAATAAGGAACCTTTCTTATTTGTTCTAAAATTAATCATATCTTAAATTAAGAATAAGCCATTAATATAACTCTAATAATTAATAACAATTGAAGTATTGAATGTAATAAAATTTTATGGCAGACGAAGAAATTCTTTTTAAATGCTACACCCTCCTTGAAACGAGAATTTTCATAATTTAATGGTATCAATCAAGACAATCTTGGAGAATTTAGAAAGAAAAATAATTTGAGATTATTTAATTTCAGTTAAAAAAAATATTTTGCTTAGTCATTTCTTTAAAATTTACCAATTTATTTTAGTTTTTTTTAAAGAGCAATAATACTTGTGGCTTTGCCTAAGGTGGTGAATCTTTTTTAACTGTTAATTGTTATTACGAACATAATAGATCAATTATATACTTGACTCTACCTTTTTATTCATATATACATCTTGATTAAAATGACGAACAGTAACGCATAGCGCGTGGTGAGTGAGTATACAACTAAAGTATTAGTTATTATCTGTGGAACTCACACACACCTTGTTATAATGATTGTTACTAATGTTACACACAAATTATTGTTTGACATTGTTCACCAAGTTTATACAACTATTGATAACCTATTTTAATTTTCATTTCATGTACCTAGTTTTGTTTTAGTGAAATGGATACGACTCCTATAAGAGGAAATCTCCTGTTGGTTTCTGATGACCAAATAACGGCAAGAGAAAGGCAAACAAAAAGTAGAGAATTATATCCACAAGTCGATAGAAGGTTTGTTCAATTCTATTAATGGGTTTATAATTTACGAAATAAGACCATATGGAAATATTAATTAAGTAAGTATTATACTCAGACAGGCATTCGAACCTTTGATCTGCGGCTTTAAGAACTAAAAACGCTACCATCCCAGGCAGGATATCACTTTGTCTCTCATTGTACTAAAAAATAGGTGACCTGGTGGTCCAGGGGTAAGGTGTCAGACTTCTGTGCTGGTGGCCAGGGTTCAATCCTCGGTCCCAGCACAGGTTTATCTGATTACCAAACCCTTCCTTCACCTCTGACAAGATATCTTGTGAATGTGGGGGATGCTTGGCCTCCACCGTGGTTCGGATCCCACGTTAAACTGTAGGTCCTCCATTTCATCTCCCAATCACCCTACCATTACACATTAGCGTAAGTGCGTATAACCCGAACGGGTAGTAAGACGCGGTGCTAATAATAANTGGGGGATGCTTGGCCTCCACCGTGGTTCGGATCCCACGTTAAACTGTAGGTCCTCCATTTCATCTCCCAATCACCCTACCATTACACATTAGCGTAAGTGCGTATAACCCGAACGGGTAGTAAGACGCGGTGCTAATAATAATAATAATAATAATAATAATAATAATACTCAAAAATAGATTAAATGAGCTAACTAGGTCTCTGGCCTCAAGGTACTCGTAAGTTAGCCATTCAATCATGCCCTGAGAATCCTCCATCCAATCCTTAACCTGACGTACGATTCATTTCAAATTTGCATTAACATTATACTCCCATCTACGTCTTATTCAACCAAGAGGTCTTGTATCATCAGGTTTCCCAACTAAAATGTTGTGTACACGCCTGTCATCACCCACAAATGCCACATGACCAGCCCAACTCAGCCTGTGCCTATATTTGAGGATGCATACAAGCCCTGAAGTTCTTCGTTCTGTAACTTTCTCCCTTCTCCTAACGTCCATCCCTTTTAGGCTCAAATATCTTCCTCGGCGCTTTGTTCTCAAAAAATTCTCAATTTATTATTTCTGTACACAGGGAGAAAACACTTTTTATTAACGAGCAATTATCGTAACAAAGTTGGCTAACTATACCCTCACAACATTTGAGAATGAATTTCCTGTAAGGGAACTAATTTTTTACGAGAGTGAAATTGAATTAAATTTTTATCACTTGGAACAAAGTTTTGTATTAAGCGTACGTGAACATAATTTAATGATAGCGGTGTTTAATATTTTGCCACAAGCTAAGCTAATTTGAACATATTATTTTTAAAAAATCTGTGTTCTTTTCGGAACAAGTTCAGGGATCTTATTAGTTATATAGGCTATGTATTATCATTCAAATAGGAATTTCACATTCTTATTAATGTTTTATCTCTATTTTTATGCCTAAACCATGAATACATTTGACCTAAGGGACTAAAATAGGTTAATTGATTTGTGTAGTACCTATGCCGTGTAAAGTACCAAATTATGCTATTTATGCAGGATTTTAACTGATTTATATGAACAGTATTAATCTCTTGGGATACTTAAGATAGGTGTTTACAAATGAAGAGGTACTCGTTCGGAGAAAGGTTTAAAATCACTACTCTAAGATTTAAGAAATCAAACCTACTGTTGGAATTGTAATCAAGGTCAACCATGACGGAACACGGAATTTTTGGACAATGATCCGGCAAACGACTGTGACATATCGTAGATGAGATAATAATTGCAATATAGAAACGATCTGATGTCAAACTTTTCATGCACAGGGTGAAGAGAAGGCGCTCGACGACCAACGTACCGGAGATGGCCAACAGACGCTCTCGTAGGAAACACCCGACGAAGAAATCTGGAAGCCGTGGACAAAATAAGGGTCATCGTTTGGATCTGGATATCACCGATAGGATGAACGAGGATGTCGCAGGTGAAATGGTGAGAGGTTCGGGAGGGAGAGGGGAAGAGCCGAGGCCGGGAAGACCTGTCGCATGGAGAGACGACGAGGGATACCCTAAAACTACGGTCCCCATGGAGGTTACACTCGGCACCGGAGGGGGCCAACCAGCTTGTAACTTCCCGAACACACCATTGGAAGCAGCGATCCTCTTCCAGAGGCTGTCCAAGCCATTCTACAGGCTCTGCCACGGTCTTCTGGCCGGGGTCGCCCTCACCGCGTGCGTTATGTCTTACAGCTTGGGGAGCACGAAGGAGGACGCCGTCGGTTTCGTCCAGGTGTATTCCCGTTTCGCTCGCATCATGCAGAGCCTGTTCTCTTTCCTCGCGACGATCTGCGTCCTGTCTGTGTTCGACAGGCTTGACGTCTACCATCTGGATCTCGCTCATATCGGTGATCTCCTTAGGTATCAGACTGCTCAAACGCTGGTGCTACTCACCTACCTGATAACCCTGGTAGTCACCCTAGTCACCACCAAGTGGGACGACGCCATCGCCATATACCAATATGATCGATCTCATTTGGAAGATGTCAACGTGTTGGAAGACAATCTGAGGACTTGGCGTAACTTGAACCTTTACCGGTGTCTGTTCACGATGTTAGGATGGTTGCTGGTCGTTGCACTGTCCAAGCACGACATGTTTTATACGCATCTGGTTAATATGATCAAGTACCAGACGACAAGACAAAGGGAGAATGTGAGATACTGAGTATGACATGGTCAATATGATCAAGTACCAG